>JBBPBX010061061.1:0-21243 GCA_038048925.1 Garcialebias charrua
AGAACCACTAGACTGAGGAACAGCTTCTACCCTGAGGCTGTTAGACTCATGAATAAATAAAAATAAAAAAAAATAAACACTGCAAAATATCACATCATACTGATGCTGATCTGTTTTCTTGTTGCTGTGTTCATCTGTGTTCATCTGTGACCATCTGCTCATACAAACTCATGTTCGTGCTGCTGTTTATTCCCACTATATTAGGCTTAGTGTATTACTAGTTGATGTTTTTCTTAGTTAGTTCTAGATGTTATTACTGTTTTTCTCTTTCATTTGTTGTTGGATGTAACTGGGACCTCGTGTACATAATCTCGTTTTCATCACATGTACCACATGCGGTGCAAATGACAATAAAGACTCTCTGACTCTGACTCTGACTCTGACTATATATATATATATATATATATATATATATATATATAATATATATATATATATATATATATATATATATATATATATATATATATATACATATATATGGTAAATGGAGCTTATTTATATAGCGCTTTCCAGCCCCCTGTGAGGGACCCCAAAGCGCTTTACAATACCAACCATCCACCCATTCATACACACATTCATACACCGGTAGCGGTGACTGCCATGCAAGGCGCCTTCCAGTCCTATCGGGAGCAACTCGGGGTTAAGTGTCTTGCCCAGGGACACAACGACACATGGTGTGAGTAACCGGGATTCGAACCTCCAGCCTTCCGATCGGGGGATGACTGCCATTACCACCACACCACGGCCGCCCATAATATATATATATATATATATATATATACATATATACATATATATACAGTACATATATATACATATACTGTATATATATATATATATATATATATATATATATATATATATATATATATATATATATATATATATATACTATATAAATATATATATATATATATATATATATATATATATATATATATATATATATATATATATATACTGTATATATGTGGGTGTATGTATATATATATATATATATATATATATATATATATATATATATATATTTATATATATATACACTATATATATACTATATATATATATTTATATATTTATATACACGATCCTGTGTACATACTCTCGTTTTCATCACATGTACTACATGTGGTGCAAATGACGATAAAGACTCTCTGACTCTCTGACTCTGATGTATAAATATGCCCCCAAGGCCTCATCCACACCAACAGAATGGCCTCATATACATACCAATGGCTGCAAAAATGCTAATTCAATGAGCCATTTGACTAACTCCCATGGGAACTATAGTTAGAATATCCAAATGGCTCACATGTGGTAGTGCTAGTGTTAAATATATTTTGGGTGTGTTTTTAAACACACACTAGCTATGTATTCTTATTGTAAATGTATGTGACTCATCACATGAGTCTGAGGATTGAAGCAAATTTTGTCAAAATGATCTTAGATCCCTGTTTTTTAAGCTACATTTGATCCCTGGATCAACCAGATCTGAGCGGTTCCAGAGAGCAATGCCTTGATTTTCCTTATTAATCCAGACTAAATGTGTAAATGTGTGTTTCAGTTCATCTTATAGAAGCTCTGTGCAGAACTACCTCAATACATATTTTTTAAATAAACATGTGAAGTACAATGATGGCTGACAAGTGTTATTCAAAATTTTCAACTCTTGTACAGTGTTTCAACACAAATTATATAAATAACAGCTACTCTATGAATCTAATTACAGTAAGAACTTTGAGGTGCATTCTGCAGACATTTATCTTTTAAGATAATAGTACGAATGGTTGTCTTTATATAGACCTTTTTTACCTTATAACTACTTTGAGTTTGGCAGAATATTTTCTAGTCAATACAAAAAGTGCACAAACAAAATGGTTAATGATACATAATGTCATTTATTCTGTTTAAAAGAGAGGTTTTCTAAATCGACGTGAGCTATACAGTATCAGCACCACTATGTGAAACATATGTTGTAATATGTAAGTTGTCTTGTTTGCTCACGTCAGTGTGATATCCATTACAGAAAAAGCATAATCAAAATTACATTCATCAAATCAATACATAAACAGTAATGATATAGTAATTCATGCTCAAATAAAGAGTGTGAAATGAAAAATCATGTCTGCCCCATATTTGCAAAAACAACTTCAAAGTAAAGGTGGAACAATGTAAAATAAAAATAAAAAAGGTTCACATCAGCTATCACTCTTCTATCCACTTGTTCTTTTTACAATTCATGCAGCTACTCATAACCCACCAAGGCACAGCACACAAAGCCAATCATATCGATTAATGCAACTTTTTCTGGATATCTACATGTTTGAAAATCAATAGGTAGAGGGCCATTCAAGATTGTGTATTTTTGTCATAGCCTTCAACATGGATTCTAACATGTGCTATTTGCCATGTTTTTTTTAGTTCTTTTTTGTCGTCGGTTGAAACGTTCTGCTGCCAGATGTCATCCCACCATCAGCACCAACTGCACTCTGCAGCACACATCTTCAGTGATGCCTGGATTCAGCCTGGATCATCCTTGCTGTACAATGGAGCACGTTTGCCTAAGAAAAAAAACATAATAAAATAAAAATTACTTAAATTAAGTTGTAAGGGGTTAAGAGGAGGTCAATATTAATACTGACCTCTTTACCTTAATTAATTTACTTATTCAGATTGAATAGTAAATTCACGGATTCTGTTCTTTTTCAGTTTACCCAATATTTCTGTGATCTTTATGATGGATAAATAAACAGAGCCATTAAGTGACAATGGACATTGACTTAGTTTGATATGTCAAAGAGACACTATCATTTATTTAAAATGAATCAACTAAATTAACACCATTACACTTGATTGACATGATTTCACTTTCTTTCAATTCAAATACGTCAGCACACTTAAATTTAACACAACAGACATAAATACTAGATGTTAAACATATTTAGTCTGAGGGCTCTTTAAACTTAATTATAGTTTCCAGCTTAGATTGGGAGGGGAAAGAATAGGAGGAAAGATTTAAGAAGAAATTATCGTGAGCATGATACCAGAGTGACACTTCTCATCCGACTTCTGCTAAAATCCAGGTACGTTTGTAAACAGCTCTTTACCTTTTGACGACCGCCCGGTAAGAGGGAAGACCTTGTAGCTTTTCAGATGCACGGGTCCTTGTGGGAACCAGTACAATACCTTCGAGCAGGGTTCTGGTTTACGTTTCAACGTCTCCTGGTTTTCGCTTGGTCATCAGAGAATATGTCAGCTTCAGGCCTCTGACTTCAAGATAAACTTATTCCAGGAAGGAATAAACAAAGTTTTTGAGCTTACGCTCGTTCGAAATGGACCCATAACAACATGTTATCAGTCCCAGCTGGATGACGAGTCCTTAGCGCGTGACTGGTGGTCATTCAGCTCTTTGGAAAGTTCACATCATCTTTCGAAGCTCCCAGAAACTCTGAAGCGTTTCCGCACAGTTAGAACTTAAAAAGCAGGAACAAAGAGAGGAGTGAACTTGCCTTATCAGACCCAAGGTTACAGCCAGAGCAGAGAGAGATTTGTTTAGGGAAAGGCACAGCAAGCTGGAGCCCTTTCATGAAAAACACGGATTACTGTCCTCTGAGTTTCTAAACAAAACCGTCCGGTCTCTGTGACCCGAGACTGCACCTTTGACACAGCAGTGAACACAGTTTAAACTCTTACAGAATAACACAGCTTAAAAGCACACATCATGAAAATGACAAAAGTTATTCTTTTGATCACATCAGCCTAAAATCAAAGATAGAAATAGTCTCTTTTGGTGACTATATTTATCAGATTACAGCTAAATGAATGATTTTGTAGTAAATGTCTTGCTTTACTGAGAGGTCAGTAAAGGTCATCACTGGACAGTTCAAAAACCTTAGTTTGACCCTGGGTAGGTCCATTACATCTCCCCCCTTTTGGAAGCCATCGCCAGTCCTTGGGGATGGGGTCCAACACGAAAGGAAACCTTGAACTGTCTTTGATCTTGAAGCAATCCAGTAAGTGGAAAAGAAAAATCAAAAATTATAATCCCATAAAGTTTTTGGAAATTCCATACTGTTCGGAGGTAATCCCATTGCGAAAAGCTTTTAATCCCTTGGAAAACTGAGTCTGTTAACTCTTGGCAAACAAAGTCTGTGATCCTTTGGGAAACAAAGTCTTATAATCCACAGCGGTAATTCCACAACGATTAGTTTTGTTGATTGATCAGCAACAATTGTTTTCATAATCAGCATGTAGAGGGGATCCCTCGATTGACGCAGAGGAGGCGACCCTTGGATGAAGGTTGAAGACCAAGCGTTGGAGCTGCAGGTCCCCACATCGAAGGTTGTTGGCTGGTTGGTTTCCAGTCAGTGCCACTCTGGTTCTATGTGTCATGCAATTATGTGGTTTTTTAGGTGGGCTTATGATTGGGATTTTACATTAAGCCTTACCTATATGCACCTGGTATGTAAGCTATCATGGTTTAGATCAGCTACAATTACCAATTAAGGGGTGGATCAATTCTGTAAAATTAGATATAGGGATTTGTACCTATAAAATTTTGGAGGGCTTCTGTAACGAAGGCCTCTAATTCCAAACTATTCCTCCATTCATTACTTAGTTTAGGTTAAACTAAAATAAAAATGAAATATAGTTTGATCTAAATGTCTGTTGTCTTTTAGACGAACGACGTAGGATTTGGTATTCCTAATAAATTTTGAAGTCTATGGCGAGACTCATCAAAATGAATAGGTAATCTAAAATAGAAACGATCGAATCGGTTCAATTTAGAAATTGTGAGGTCAATGTAGTTTATGGTACCTTGAGTAGCTTTAAACTACATTGACTCTTCGACGATTGAGATTTAACAAAACGAACTGCATGTTGGCATAGTTAAACCCATATCATTCTTTAACCAATGTTAATACAAAACCTTTTTGGCTGGGAGTGTTCAGAAACAAACAATATCTCAACTAATGACAACAGTAATGACTAAACACAAGGAAACAACGTTTCACTGCTTCGACACACTCTTGTCGTCAGATTCCAAAGTGCAACACACAAGAAAAACAGGTCTCAACTTTATGACCGAGGTCAAATTAAATCTCGTGGATTTAAATGGTTGTTAAGGTTAGTTTTTGTTGTTGGTTTTAGGCTTAGAGTTTCTAAGTTCTAATTGGACAATGCGACTTATAGGGTGGGAAATATGGTAGTTTAAACCTGATTAGTTTATTTACTAACTTGTGTTTGGACGACCTTATTATCCCATGAAGTCGGTGAGTTTGTGAGATCTTTGTCTTTTGTGGAGTCATTGAACGCCTTGTAAGGTTTGATCTGATTTCGATGTACCCATTTAGCAATTGGCTCTTTGCGGCCTTTGCTGATTTTGATTTCGTAGACGACTGAGGACACTTTGTCTGTTATCAGATGAGGTCCAGTCCACCTGGGCATTAGTTTGCGGGCGAGAGTTCCGGTCTCGGACCCTCCTTTCCCGGTTGCTGGAGCGAACGTATAGTACCAGACTCTGTCTCCCACTTGGAGTTCATTGTGAGAGGCCTTCTGGTCGTAGTACGCCTTGCGTCCTTCAGCGGATTTTTCCAGGTTTTTCTGGGCGAAAGCAAAAGTGTTTCTGAGGTGTACATTCAAATCTTTCATGTATTGTTGTGTAGTGTAGGCTGTCGCCATGGCGGCGTCGCCTGGTTGGTACAACAGGTGTAGAGGGAGAGTCATTTGTCGACCGGTCATCATCTCGAAGGGAGAGATGCCAGTTGATGTGTGTGGAGTGGCTCTTATGGCCATGAGGACCAGAGGGAGTTTCACATCCCAGTCCTTGTGGTTTGCAGCCACGTATTTCTTCAAAATACTCACCACAGTTCTGTTTGCTCTCTCTACTTGGCCTGAAGCCTGTGGGTGGTAGCCGACATGAAAGTTGGCCTTGACGCCTAGCGTCTTCCACAGTTCTTTCATCACTTCACCTGTGAAGTGTGTACCTTGGTCTGAGTTCACCCTAAGGGGAAGTCCAAACCTTGAGAATATATGATTCATTAACAACATAGCAGTAGTTTGTGCTGTGTCGTTAGGAGCTGGTAGGCATTCTACCCATTTGGTGAATGCACAGGTTACCGTGAGAAAATATTTATTTCCTCTAGAGCTCTTAGTGAGTGGTCCAACCCAGTCGATCTGGAGGTCAGACCATGGGAATGCAATGCCTCTGCTTTGCAGTGGTGCTCTGTGAAGTGGTCTGGTTGGCTGAAACTGGCCACAGACCACGCACCCTTCAATGTAGTCCTTGACATCCTTTTTCATTCCAGGCCAATAGGCAATTTGTTTTAATGCCGTCAGCGTGGCTTTATCTCCTTTAACCGGGTGGAGGTGTTGGGGTTGGGAAGCCTTGAGACTGCTTTGCCACAACATCCACCCACCTTTCCCTTTCTTTAAAAAGGTTTTCTTTAGTTAAGGTCAGTTCCACCTTACTTTCAGTCAATTCTCTACGTAAACGATCAACTTCAGTTTGCAGCGTTGCGCAGTTTTCACTGAGTTTTTTATGTTCCTCAAATTGAGTGCTCTCTTTTAGTTGTTCTTTTAATTTATCATACTCAACTTTCAACATTGTGCACAGGTTGTGAGCTTCTTGTCTTTGTCCCGTGCTCTCTTGTAGTGCTTTAGACAGCGATTGTACCTGTTGTTGTAATCTTTCATTCTCTCTCACAGACTCGTCATATTTTTGTCCTCTGGAACGAATGCTTTCTTCATATGATTTTGTTTGCGACTGTATATCAGTTTTTAAACTCTCAATCTCTGTATTTTTCGTTTTCTTGTACGACACAAAGTCTAAAGTGGTACCTTGGTGTTTATTTTTCTCAGCAGCCAGTTCCACCTCAAGGTCGTCGCTCTTCCCCAGTTCACGGTCCAGTCTGGCCTTCAACAGAAGGGCCAATTTGGGTAAACGGTCGGCGCTGAGCTTTTTACCTTCTTTTTTGATTATACCTGTTGCTAGACTTTCTAACTCTGTGTCCAGAGTCGAGTTGTCCATTGCTGCTACCTCCTCACCATACTTTACGAGGGGTTTTGTTAGCAGTTTTAAGGCCTCATCAACACAATCTGTGTCTACTGACTCAGAGTCTGAATCCACCTGCGCTGGGATTTTCTCCTCCTCCTGCGCTGGAGTCAGCTCTCCTTCAGCATCCTTCAAGGATGAGGATGGTACAACGTCATCTGATTGTGTATCCATATTTGTTTTGAGTCTGTAAAAATCAACAAACTGGTACATGTGGGTGTTATTCTAAAAAAAAATTTTTTTTTTTTTAGAGTTATTTTAAATCTCTTCAGTATTTAAAATAAGCATCAATTGTTTGTCTGTACCTCTGTTATTCTATTTAAAATAAACAGGATTTTCTGTTAGTGTACAGAACAATTTTTTAAAGCTGGTAATTTCACCATAAAAATGTTGACTTTTTTATGATGTTTTTGAGAAAACTCATCTGTCAACGTCTCTTAACCAACAGGGGGCAGCTTCGAGACTTAATTTTATCACGAAGAGACTGATTTTGTTTATTCAGTATTTAAACTAAAAACAACCTTTTCAGAATTAGTTCCTAGTGTGTCCGTGATAAGCGCTCGAACTACGTTCTTGTCAGAGACAAATTTATGTTGTTAGACAGTTTAGATGGCTTTAGATGAGTTTTTTAAGCTTCTAGTGAAACCTCTTTTCACCGTGTGTGTGTGAACTGCGTCTGCTTGTCACTCAAAGTGCATCGGGAAATGACGACAAGAATGGGCGGGCCAACGCAGCGTGCGTAGCGCGTCACCAGCTTCGTACGTGAGCGAGGCGGAGCTCGCTACAAGATACGTGACGTCAACAAATCAATCACAGCGTTTGCAGTGTATCACTCATGCATTCATGGTGAATGTAGCTTTCTTGCCTTCGACCAATGAAGTACCGGAAATGACGACAAAGTGGGTTGGTCGCAACGGCGTGCGTTCCCACTACAGCGAATCAGCGCTCGCTACGAGTGATTGACAGCTCACAGCTCTCGTTTCATCCAATCACAGCTCATAAACAAACATGCGGACACGTCTTTTTAACGTTAGCTTGCACAACAGACCACAATTTTATAGACTCTTAAACAACTCAACGCTTCAAATTAACTTTCCAAAATTCTGAAACATGCGGCGAACACACCTAGACAGGCCAACTTAGTTACGCTCAGTAACACAGCACTGCAGCTGTTGAACAAACACGGACTCTCTCGGAGCGCGTCAAGGTCGGTTCCGTCCACTTTAAGGAAGCAGAACTCGGGTTTCAGAACCACTATCCGACACCGTTCTAACAGTTATATGCTTCTTTGACCTGCTCTAACACGTAAAATACCACAACAGCAATCTTGTAGATGTTAAATTAGCTTTCAGGCTTTTGACTCGGCGGTCAAACAAAGCTTCGTACAGGAGTCCGTGTGAACTGGACCGAACAGGACCAGAACCCCCACAGACCACGGCTGACAACAACTTCACCTGAATGCTTCCAACAGCGTCTAACAGAGTTGAAACGATAATAATCTCACAGCTTCAAATGATAAAAACATGCAGAATCTGCCTGCTTTGAACACTTCCAGCCAAAATTATTATCCTCAGAGTTTAAAACTTGGATCCTCTTATGCAAACATGACGTTATAGTTCATGAGAGACCACAAATATATCAATAAACTTTCAGAACCGGTACGAGCCACCAGATGTAAGGGGTT
This sequence comes from Garcialebias charrua, assembly GCA_038048925.1. NCBI lineage: Eukaryota > Metazoa > Chordata > Actinopteri > Cyprinodontiformes > Rivulidae > Garcialebias > Garcialebias charrua. Next base: position 8,742 of record JBBPBX010061061.1, read on the forward strand.
AATGAGGAGGTCAATATTAATACTGACCTCTTTACCTTAATTAATTTACTTATTCAGATTGAATAGTAAATTCACGGATTCTGTTCTTTTTCAGTTTACCCAATATTTCTGTGATCTTTATGATGGATAAATAAACAGAGCCATTAAGTGACAATGGACATTGACTTAGTTTGATATGTCAAAGAGACACTATCATTTATTTAAAATGAATCAACTAAATTAACACCATTACACTTGATTGACATGATTTCACTTTCTTTCAATTCAAATACGTCAGCACACTTAAATTTAACACAACAGACATAAATACTAGATGTTAAACATATTTAGTCTGAGGGCTCTTTAAACTTAATTATAGTTTCCAGCTTAGATTGGGAGGGGAAAGAATAGGAGGAAAGATTTAAGAAGAAATTATCGTGAGCATGATACCAGAGTGACACTTCTCATCCGACTTCTGCTAAAATCCAGGTACGTTTGTAAACAGCTCTTTACCTTTTGACGACCGCCCGGTAAGAGGGAAGACCTTGTAGCTTTTCAGATGCACGGGTCCTTGTGGGAACCAGTACAATACCTTCGAGCAGGGTTCTGGTTTACGTTTCAACGTCTCCTGGTTTTCGCTTGGTCATCAGAGAATATGTCAGCTTCAGGCCTCTGACTTCAAGATAAACTTATTCCAGGAAGGAATAAACAAAGTTTTTGAGCTTACGCTCGTTCGAAATGGACCCATAACAACATGTTATCAGTCCCAGCTGGATGACGAGTCCTTAGCGCGTGACTGGTGGTCATTCAGCTCTTTGGAAAGTTCACATCATCTTTCGAAGCTCCCAGAAACTCTGAAGCGTTTCCGCACAGTTAGAACTTAAAAAGCAGGAACAAAGAGAGGAGTGAACTTGCCTTATCAGACCCAAGGTTACAGCCAGAGCAGAGAGAGATTTGTTTAGGGAAAGGCACAGCAAGCTGGAGCCCTTTCATGAAAAACACGGATTACTGTCCTCTGAGTTTCTAAACAAAACCGTCCGGTCTCTGTGACCCGAGACTGCACCTTTGACACAGCAGTGAACACAGTTTAAACTCTTACAGAATAACACAGCTTAAAAGCACACATCATGAAAATGACAAAAGTTATTCTTTTGATCACATCAGCCTAAAATCAAAGATAGAAATAGTCTCTTTTGGTGACTATATTTATCAGATTACAGCTAAATGAATGATTTTGTAGTAAATGTCTTGCTTTACTGAGAGGTCAGTAAAGGTCATCACTGGACAGTTCAAAACCTTAGTTTGACCCTGGGTAGGTCCATTACAAAGTTGTAAATAATTGATGTGTTAATATGCATATGAATTTCAAAACAGGAATTACAACATAGCACCGGATTGTCAGTTGTCAAACAACACAAGAACAGTTAATTTAGGTTATTGTATGTGCTTCTTACATATTTAGTGTTTGTACATATTTTTTGCTTTTCAACTTGAGAGCTAGGTGTGTAGTTTATCATGACAGTGCTCTTGTCATGAGTGTCATGTCACTGTCATGACATGTCATGTCAGTGCTCTTATGAATTTTGAATAATCAGCATAAACAACTCAGCAACTGAAAGCTTTGTTAAGCTTTCAGTTGTTGAGTTGTTTATGCTATTTGTAAAAAACAAATAACTCAACTATTTTTTTTAACGTTCCATGTACATTTTATGCAGCACAGTTAAAGGATTGTAATAATAATAATGATAATCATTTTATTTAAAAGCGCCTTTCAGGACACCCAAGGACACTTAACCAATTCAGTTCAAACATTATCAGTGACAAATTGAAATATAAAATACATAAAGGTTATAAAATATATTTAGTAAAGTTAATGATAAGCTATAGAGAAGTGTTTTCAGGGCTGTCTTGAACAGAGAAAGGGAGGTGGTGTTTTGAAGCTCTGTCCTCGTGCTCAATAAACTTATGATTCGTGTAATGCCCTAATTCACTATACAGTACAGTAATCTACTGTAAGAAATATATTACCTGACACAAAGTGTGCAGAGCAAATTCGGATGTTGCTCAGTTTTTTTCAATCCAAGTTCTGGTTTAGGCTGGCAGCCACAGACGTCGACGTTCCTCTGATAACTGCTGAGTTACTTCACCTTGATTTGTGATCACGAGTGGTAATCTGTAAAACAGAAGGTTTTTCTCTCAATCTGACCGATTGTGGCAGCCATGGACACGACAATAATTCACCATTTTTTGATTTTGTGTGACCAGACGCGACGCACCACTACAATAGCTTTGAGGCTAACACAGCTATGTCGCCAAGATGGCTACTTCCCGTATATTTCCAGGGTTGATGACGAGCCGTGAAAGGGGTCTATTGGTGTCTAATTATGCATCTTCTTCTTCTTCTTCTTCTGTTGGTTTATGGTGGGTTGCAAACAACTTTTAGGTGCATACCGCCACCTACTGTGCATGAGTGTGTAACCCCATAACTCCACTTATATTCTACATTCTAATTTTGTATTATGTAGAAATGTAAATAATGCTTTCCTTGTTTAGCAAATTTCCTCCTTATGCCCTTCTCTTCCTAATACTGTATCCCATTCAAATTCCACTCTCTCCCCACCTGTCTTACTTTTTCTCTCATCCTTTATCTTTCTGCTGTGTACTTTATACATGACATCAGTACATGTTCCACACTTTCTTTTTCTCCACAGGCATCACAATTATCATTATTTCTTTTCCCTATTACATTTAAAAAGTCATTTAAATATGCGTGCCCTACCCTTAGTCTCATCATAATTACATCTTCTCTTCTATTTCTTTCTATTAATTTCTGTATTTTTATTGATTTTTGTATCTTGTCTGTAGTTCTCAACTTGACGATCTTTGTGTAAATATGTTGTGTAGTCCCGAAGCAATTTGTGGTCCCTGGATTGCTTCTTGTACAGACCTTTCTCAAACATTAGCTGCCTCTTCTTTGTCTGCCATCCAGAACATGGTTCACTGCAAGGTAGAAAGAGTGTCTTAGAAGAATGTGCATTTTATACATTTACTTTTCAGAATGTTTACAAATTTCATACTTCTTCACAAAAAACACATGGCAGACATTTTACTTTTCTGACTGCATGTTCAAAGTGAGAATTTCAAAGCAAGTAAGAATGAGATGGAGATTCTCACCATTGAAAGGTCGCTCCACTGCTGGTGCTTGTCACCTCTTCAGCCTGGTCACTTATGTCCATCTCAACTGCAGGTGGCAGCAGAAGAGCCTGTTACGCTCACTGACCTCTAGGGGTTCCCTTCATTGGAGAGCTTATTCTTCTTGTGTTTCAGAGCTACCTGCCTGCCACAGGTGAGATGTGTTGCAGCTCGTCAACCACTCCATAAAGAGCTTCATCTCAAAGGAGGCAGTCCCCCAGACAGAGGAGGGAGCTGTCGGCTGACGGTCTGGACGGGAGGCAGCTGACAGGAGTTTTGGATTGTTTCTTCATGGAAGCTTTTGGAGTGGATTACAAACCTGTTCAAGTAGGAGCTGGACATTTGGCGGTTTCCTTGAACTGAGCATTGACTGCAGCTCCATGACTTCCTCCTCAGGAGGAAGTACAGTGCTTTAAGTGGGCCGGAACTCACCGGTACCCAGTTCCGCCACTTCTAAAATTTAACCCTGAAAGTACCGGGACTTTTTTTAAGCGTAAGGTGCGTTCCGGAACTTATTTTCGTCTTCTCCACTTGAAAGACCCGTGGCAGATTAGAATGCATCATTTCCCCCGACTGGATTTCAAGAAAGAGTAATGCATCTTCACAACAATAAAACATCTTTGGTGGAGCGCGTCATTTTGGCCTATCACAACCTCAGGATAGACAGGGGGAGGAGACAGCGAACTCTGTAAAATAAAATAAAAAACTCTGCAGCGCGACAGAGCGCGAGGGAAGCGGAAGTAACTCCTCCAACGTGTGGGTAAAGTTAATATTTTTATACATGCAGTGGAGTGTAACCATTGTTTAGTAAAATGGCATGTTGTGTTACAAATAAAACTAAATAAAAATTAACAAAATAACAGTCAATTGCACCCCTAAAGCCACTGTGATAAAGTATCACATTAATTTAATTATCTTAGCCACAGGAGTGAGTTTAAAAACAGGATGATGTCTATATGAACTAGTTGAATGAGGTGTCTCTAAAATATCCTGATTCATGATCAATAATAATTTCAACAATTTTTTAATCTGTCCACAGGACCTGACTTTATTTTGTTAGATGTCTCTAAAATAGTTAGTGAATCATGTTTACATGTAGGTAAACATAGATGTTTAACAACTTGTTAAAATACACAAGAATGCAGGAAATGGCATCTACTTTATTCAAAATTTCTGGCAAAACATCTTCACCAGCATATTTAAGAAATGAGTTTTTACTGTTAGTAAGTAAGTTTTATTTATATAGCACATTTCACAGACATGAGAGTCACATAGTGCTTTACAAAAGGAAAAATAAAATCATAAAATCACAGAAGTACTATACAGAAAGGTAAAACATAACAAACTCTAAAATCAATGTACAAAATTAACCAAAAGCCTGTCTGAAGAGATAAGTCTTAAGTTTTTAAATGCATCTGTTGACTCGGAGCAGCGCATTGTTAGCAAAATGTTCTGCTGTATTTGACTTGCTGCTGTTGTTGGTTGTTGATTTTTTGGTTGACACAATCTTTCCTATTTATGTTCTCATTAAATCAGGTGCAGCTGATAGGTACCGGCAGTCCAGGCGGCATAAGGCTTGGGTGGTTGCTGAGGCAAAAACTCGGGCGTGGGAGGAGTTCGGAGAGGCCATGGAGAATGACTTCCGTACGGCTTCGAGGCGATTCTGGTCCACCATCCGGCGTCTCAGGGGGGGAAAGAGGTACGCGACCAACACCATTTATGGTGGGGGTGGCGTGCTGCTGACCTCAACTCGGGATGTTGTGAGTCGGTGGGCGGAATACTTCGAAGACCTCCTCAATCCTACTGGCACGTCTTCCACTGAGGAAGCGGAGCCTGGGGACTTTGGGTCGGGTTCTCCGATCTCTGGTGCTGAGGTCGCCGAGGTGGTTAAAAAGCTCCGCGGTGGCAAGGCTCCGGGGGTGGATGAGATTCGCCCGGAGTTCCTTAGGGCTCTGGATGTTGTAGGGTTGTGTTGGCTTACGCGACTCTGCAATATCGCGTGGACATCGGGGGCAGTTCCCTTGGATTGGCAGACTGGGGTGGTGGTTCCCCTATTCAAAAAGGGGGACCGTAGGGTGTGTTCCAACTATAGGGGGATCACACTCTTAAGCCTCCCTGGTAAGGTCTATTCAGGGGTTCTGGAGAGGAGGGTCCGTCGGATAGTCGAACCTCGGATTCAGGAGGAGCAGTGTGGTTTTCGTCCTGGTCGTGGAACACTGGACCAGCTCTACACCCTCAACAGGGTCCTGGAGGGTGCGTGGGAGTTTGCCCAACCAGTTTACATGTGCTTTGTGGACTTGGAGAAGGCATTCGACCGCGTCCCTCGGGGGGTTCTGTGGGGGGTACTCCGGGAGTATGGGGTACCAGGCCCTTTGATAAGGGCTGTTAGGTCCCTGTACGACCGGTGTCAGAGCTTGGTCCGCATTGCCGGCAGTAAGTCAGGCTCGTTTCCGGTGAGAGTTGGACTCCGCCAAGGTTGCCCTTTGTCACCGATTCTGTTCATAACTTTTATGGACAGAATTTCTAGGCGCAGCCAAGGTGTTGAGAGGATCCGTTTTGGTGGCCTTAGAATCGCTTCTCTGTTTTTTGCAGATGATGTGGTCCTACTGGCTTCATCAGTTCGTGATTTACAACTTTCACTGGAGCGGTTTGCAGCCGAGTGTGATGCGGCCGGGATGAGGATCAGTTCCTCCAAATCCGAGGCCATGGTCTTGAGCCGGAAAAGGGTAGCATGCCCTCTCCGGGTCGGGGAGGAGGTCCTGCCCCAAGTGGAGGAGTTTAAGTATCTCGGGATCTTGTTCACGAATGAGGGAAAACTGGAGCGTGAGATCGATAGGCGGATAGGTGCAGCGTCCGCAGTGAAGCGGGCGCTGTACCGGTCTGTCGTGGTGAAGAGAGAGCTGAGTCAAAAGGCAAAGCTCTCAATTTACCGATCGATCTACGTTCCCACCCTCATCTATGGTCATGAGCTTTGGGTTATGACCGAAAGAACAAGATCTCGGATACAAGCGGCTGAAATGAGTTTTCTCCGCAGGGTGGCTGGACTCTCCCTTAGAGATAGGGTGAGAAGCTCAGTCATCCGGGAGGGACTCGGAGTAGAGCCGCTGCTTCTCCACATCGAGAGGAGCCAGTTGAGGTGGCTCGGGCATCTGGTTAGGATGCCTCCTGGACGCCTCCCTGGTGAGGTGTTCCGGGCATGTCCCACCGGGAGGAGACCCAGAGGAAGACCCAGGACACGCTGGAGGGACTATGTTTCTCGGCTGGCCTGGGAACGCCTTGGGATTCCCCCGGAGGAGCTGCTCCAAGTGGCTGGGGAGAGGGAAGTCTGGGCCTCCCTACTTAGGCTGCTACCCCCGGGACCCGACCCCGGATAAGCGGAAGAAGATGGATGGATGGATGGATGGATAAATCAGGTTAGTAAATGACTTTTACCTGACACATGTTAAAAAATTACAAAATCTTTCGGGGGGGGGTGCAACCTTTGTCACCTTTTTCATCCCTTCTGAGTTTGCAGGTATGCATATTATTATGACATTAGGGAGGGTACCGGCACTTATTTTTTTCCACTTAAAGCACTGGGTGGAGAGGAATGGAAGGAGCCAAAAGCATATTCCTCCACCTCAGATGGAGATAGTGGAGAAGAAATGGATTGGGTTAAGGTGCAGTCAGCTAAAATTAAGGGTCAGATAAGAAAAGCAAGAAATAGGAGTTGGTCACAAGGAAGTGATGACAGGGTCAAAGTGAACAAAAAGTCTAAAAATATTTCCAATCGTGCCAATCCAACACAGGTGGAGGCCAAGGGCGTAGATTTCATCTCATTATTGGGGGGGACCATAAACAGGGAAATTTTTTAAGAGCAATTTTGGGGGGGTCGGCAAAGTTACAGTGAAATGTAATGCAAAACATACAGAGGGAAGTTTATCCAAACTGCATATTGCATATACTATGCATAATAATCAGCAATAATATTGATTTAAATGGCATGTATTTGTAATGATTTCAGTAAACCCAGATGGTACGAGACCCGGAACGAGACAAGACTCCACAAGATAAAAAATTCAACAGTGTTTATTGTGCAGGTGACTATGTACAGGTGGTCCTCTGGAGCTTCCTGGGAAACAAACAGGATGTCAGATGGGTTGAAACAAGAGAGGTCCTTTGAGTACTTGTACTGTTTTTTCCTCTTACAGGTTGGATGGTTTGAGTGGAGCGTGAGTGAATCCAAGTGAGTCCAGAGGAAGGTGAATCAGTCTCACAGAGGAATGGCAGTAGATCAGGCACGAGGACCAGGCACTGAACCCAAGGCGTACCAGAACAGGAAGGGATCCAAGAACACAGGAGAACTGGAGGCACAGAGAACGAGGTTAGTAACTTTTCTCAAAGAAACAAACAGGCTGGGAGCATAAATACCATAAGTAGCTCAATGCCCCAGCGAGGAGTGGAACTTGACTGCAGCCTTATATAGGTGAAGGTCTCATCAGGGAGATAGCCGGCAGCTGTGGTAATTGGCGGCCATCTTGGGTTGCAGCCAGTAGCACTCCCTACAGTACCCCCCCCTCAAGAGTCGCCCCTCGGCGACCCGAGGCGCTTCTCAGGATGGGCCCTGTAGAACGAGGAGATCAAGCTCGGATCCAGGATGAACGACCGAGGAATCCACGACCTCTCCTCCGGACCGTAGCCCTCCCAATCCACCAGGTACTGGAAGCCACGACCCCTGCGTCGTACGTCAAGGATGGACCGAACAGTAAAAGCAGGATGGTTGTCGATGATCCGGGCAGGAGGAGGAAGGTTGTCAGGGGGACACAAAGGACTCACGGAAACAGGCTTGATCTGTGAGACGTGGAAGGTGGGATGGATCCTCATGGAGCTGGGGAGCCGCAGTCTGACCGCAGACGGGTTAACGAGCTTGATGATGGGAAAGGGGCCAATAAAGCGAGGAGCCAGTTTCCGAGGAACGTCCTTCAAATGAATGTCTCTAGTGGACAACCAAACCTCCTGACCCACTTGATAGAGGGGCGCAGAAGAGCGGCGGCGATCAGCAAAACGTTTATTTTGAGCCGCCGTGCGTAGAAGAGCAGACCTGGCCTGGCGCCAAACACGTCGACATCGTCGGAAGTGATGGAGCACAGATGGGACCGAAATGTCGGACTCCTGGCTGGGAAACAAAGGAGGAGCATAGCCGAGAGATGCCTCAAAAGGCGACATACCTGTAGCCGAGGACTTGTGGGTGTTGTGAGCATATTCGACCCAAACGAGATGCTGACTCCAAGCCGAGGGGTTGGACTCCACCACACACCGAAGCATGGCCTCCAACTCCTGGTTGCATCTCTCCGTCTGGCCGTTCGATTGGGGATGATACCCCGAGGTTAGGCTGGGAGATGCCCCCAACGACTGACAAAAGCTGCGCCAAACTTGGGAGATGAACTGAGGACCACGATCCGAAACCACATCAGAGGGTATACCATGGACCCTAAACACATGTTGGAGCAGAAGTTGAGCAGTCTCCATCGCAGAGGGGAGTTTGGGTAACGGAATGAAGTGAACCGCCTTGGAAAACCTGTCGATGACAGTGAGGATGGTGGTGTGGCCGTCTGAAGGGGGTAGACCAGTGACAAAGTCCACCGCTACATGCGACCAGGGACGAGCAGGCGTGGGCAGAGGTTGAAGGAGTCCCGCAGGCGGTTGGTTCCCAGACTTGTTCCTTGCGCATGTTTGACAGGCAGTGACAAACTCCTTGATGTCCTGAGCCATAGTCGGCCACCAGAAGTGTTGCTTGGCTAGAGATAACATGCGGGCTATACCAGGGTGACAAGAGAGTTTATTTGTGTGGAGCCAAGTTAATACCTTCGATTTCACGGAGGCAGGGACAAAAAGGGTTCCAGGGGGTCCAGTGCCTGGGTCAGGTTCCAGCCTCTGAGCCTCTTTCACCTCTTTCTCGATAGTCCAAGTCAAAGTCAAAGCTCCCACGATGCGAACAGGAGGAATCATCCTCTCCTCAGTTTCCGGAGCATCCGTGGGCGAGAACTGGCGAGAAAGAGCATCTGGTTTGATGTTCTTTGAACCCGGTCTGAAAGTGAGAATGTAGTTAAAGCGGTTGAAAAATAAAGACCATCGTGCCTGTCTGGGTGTCAGTCTCTTAGCATCCCTGAGGTAAGTTAGATTCTTGTGATCGGTCCAAATAACAAAAGGTGTCTCTGTGCCCTCCAACCAATGTCTCCATTCCTCCATGGCTAATTTTACCGCTAACAGTTCGCGGTTGCCAACATCGTAATTCCTCTCAGCAGGGGATAGACGGCGAGAGAAGTAGGCACATGGATGGACCTTGTTATCTGTGAGAGATCTTTGGGACAACACTGCACCTACACCAGTGTCAGAGGCATCCACCTCCAATATGAATTGACGGTTGGGGTCAGGGTGACTGAGAACAGGTGTGGATGAAAAAAGGTGTTTCAGCTTACCAAAGGCTGCGTCTGCCTCAGGTGTCCATCTAAAAGTCCTGTTGGTGGAGGTGAGTTGCGAGAGGGGTGCAGCGATGCGGCTGTAATCCTTAATGAAACGTCGATAGAAGTTAGCAAACCCCAGAAATCGTTGTAACTGTTTCCTGTTTTCGGGAACGGGCCATTCCACCACAGCCCTTGTTTTTTCTGGATCGGTCCGGTATCGGCCACCTTCAAAAATAAATCCCAAAAAGGACACGGACGACACGTGAAAGTCACACTTTTCACTCTTAACAAACAGTTGATTTTCATACAGTCTCTTTAATACAGTCCTGACTTGTGTTACGTGCTCCTCTTCGCTGTGAGAGAAAATGAGAATGTCATCCAGGTATACAAACACAAAATCACCTAAGAAGTCTCTCAGAACGTCATTGACCAGAGCCTGAAATACTGCGGGAGCGTTGGTTAAACCAAAAGGCATAACTAAATATTCAAAATGTCCCAGTGGTGTTCTGAAAGCAGTCTTCCACTCATCTCCCTCTTTTATGCGCACTAGATGGTAAGCGTTGCGCAAGTCCAGTTTAGTGAAGATGGTTGCAGACTGAAGTTGTTCATGAATGGAGTCTATGAGTGGGAGAGGATATTTGTTCTTGACGGTGATTGCGTTCAAGCCCCTGTAATCAATGCAAGGTCTCAAAGAGTTGTCCTTCTTCTTAACAAAGAAGAAACCTGCTCCAACTGGTGATGTTGAGGGACGTATGATACCCGAGTCAAGGGAGTCCTTAATGTACTCTTTCATAGATTCCCTTTCAGGACCAGAAAGGTTGTATAAACGACTCGAAGGCAGTGGGGACCCAGGAAGGAGGTCGATGGAACAGTCGTAAGGACGATGAGGGGGCAAAGACAGAGCTTTTTGCTTACTGAACACAAAAGCCAAGTCATGGTAAACAGGGGGAATACCGGTTGTGTCAACATCCTCCTCAGTGAAATTAGCCTTAGGAAGATCATAGATGGCTGCACGTAAACAGTGTTTCAAACAATAATCACTCCATCCCTCCACTCTCCCGAGCTCCCAGTTAATGTTTGGGTTGTGTTTCTTCAACCAGGGGTAGCCTAAAATCAATGGTGCGTTTGGTGACTCAATAACATAAAAATCAGTCATTTCATGGTGGTTTCCAGATATTAAATGCAAACCCACAGTTTTACATCTAATTCGTCCTACCACATCCCCAGTGACACCTGCTACAGATAAGGGGTTAACTGTTTGTGTGGGAATGGATAATTCCTTAACTAAATTCATACTAATCAAATTCTCCTCAGCACCAGAGTCTACCAGTGCAGTAACAGGGAGACGATCTTGAGAGGTTTGGAGTGTCATTTTTAATGTGAGTCGACAAGTGGCAGAAAGATTGGAAGCTCCCACCAGTATTTTTCTTCTTACTGGTGGGACCTTTCGTTTCCCAGCAACGGGCAGTTGCGCAGATAATGACCAGACTCTCCACAATAATTGCACAAATTCAGGCTCCTTCGTCTCTGTCTCTCTTCAGGAGATAGATGAGCCCGCCCCACCTGCATCGGTTCGGGTTCTGGTAGTGCACGCAGACGAGTGGCTGGACCGATAGGTGTAGGAGATTCGGAAACAAAGTCTCTCTGGGGTTTGTAGTTCATTGGAGTGTGTCTGTAGGCGTTTCGCTCACCTGCCGCTGTCGTGAACCCGGAAGTGGGGAGCTTCTGGTAATTGTAGTTTCTCTCCCGGAAGCGTTCTCGAAGACGTTCGTCGATACAAACAGCGAGGTTTATGAGTTCATCCAGACTCCCTGGTTCATCACGGCAAGCGATTTGGTCCTTCACAATGTCCGACAAGGAATTCAAAAATGTACCTTGTAACGATAGTTCATTCCAACCGGTCTGGGCAGCGATGACGCGGAACTCGAGGGCGTGTTCCGCTACTGGTCGTCGACCCTGACGTAATCCCAGTAGTCGCTTTACGGCATTGGGTTGTTTCATCGGCCGGTCGAATATTCTGCAAAACTCTTGTAAAAAGACATCGTACGGGACAGAATCCAAATCGTGAGACAACAGGAAGGAATTGGCCCATCTCAATGCTTCACCCTTTAGCTGGCTAACGAGGTAAGTTATCTTTGAAATGCTGGTTGCGTATGTGTGGGGAGCCCCCTTAAATGCCAATTTACATTGAAGCAAAAATCCTCCACAACTCTCAGGATCACCAGAAAAGAACTCAGAAGGTTTTACCGCTATTGGTGGAGATGTGAAATGATTCTCAGGGACGAAGGCGGCGGCGCCAGACTCCTGAGGAGCTGTAGGTGCATCCGAAGTCGAGAGCCTTTGGTTCAACGTGTACACCATGTTTCCCAGGTCTTGTACGCTGGCCTGAGCTGCTTGTTGCTGCAAAGAGAGACGTTCAAACATGTTTTCAAGTCTTTCCATTCGTTGTTCCTGTGAAGTGGATGACGCTTGCTCGCTCCTGATCTCGCTCTGGGTCTTACCTGGCTGGGGCATTCTGTAATGATTTCAGTAAACCCAGATGGTACGAGACCCGGAACGAGACAAGACTCCACAAGATAAAAAATTCAACAGTGTTTATTGTGCAGGTGACTATGTACAGGTGGTCCTCTGGAGCTTCCTGGGAAACAAACAGGATGTCAGATGGGTTGAAACAAGAGAGGTCCTTTGAGTACTTGTACTGTTTTTTCCTCTTACAGGTTGGATGGTTTGAGTGGAGCGTGAGTGAATCCAAGTGAGTCCAGAGGAAGGTGAATCAGTCTCACAGAGGAATGGCAGTAGATCAGGCACGAGGACCAGGCACTGAACCCAAGGCGTACCAGAACAGGAAGGGATCCAAGAACACAGGAGAACATAAGTAGCTCAATGCC
>JBBPBX010061062.1:0-21243 GCA_038048925.1 Garcialebias charrua
CAAGGGGATGGAAGCTCAGCAGAGCTTCGGCCGAATCCTGCTTTCATCCCTAAGATCATAACAACGGCTTTTAGGTCCCGTATCGTCACTCTTGACGGGTTCTATCTCCCTCCTCATGGTAATGAAGAGGAGAAACGGCTGCATCTGCTCTGCCCAGTCAGAGCACTTAAATGTTATGTAGCTCGCACAGCAGAGGTGCGTAAATCTGAAAGATTGTTTGTACATTTCAGGAAACAATCTCAGGGTCAACCTTTGACCTCTCAGAGGCTGTCACACTGGTTGTGTGAGGCCATCTCACAGGCCTATACCTCCTCTGGCCTTCAGCCTCCTGATGGTATTAAAGGTCACTCCACCAGAGCGATGGCGGCTTCAGCAGCCCTTAACAAGGGCCTTTCTGTACAGGATATCTGTTCTGCCGCATCGTGGTCGTCACCTACACCTTTTGTTCGTTTCTATTTACAGGATGTATCCAGTTCCTCTCTGACACATCCTGTTCTTAGGACCATGGCGGAGTGATTGTTCTTTTTCAAACATCAATAAATATTGATGAATTGACACAGTTTGCCTCTGTCTTTATTGAAGGGTATTGTTTTTGGTCAAAACTTCCTTCAATCAGGTTAAACTTGATTATATCCTGGTCTGTTCTGAATAAATCTAATTCAGCCAGTCGAGGTCTTAAGGTTGCTCACCTGTTATTATGCACCTTGGTGCATCATTGCTGTTGAGGTGTTGACGGGTGTCAAGGTATGTTGGTTCTATCAGACCCAGTGAGGCATGGACTACATCTTGCTCCGCCTTAACCCAACAAAGCGAAGCTTTTAAAGGGCGATTGCTTACACGAAATAGAACGTTGGTTACGTACTGTAACCTTAGATTCTATGAGTGTAAGCTGAGCCCTTTAAAACGGGGGCCTCCCTGGTTCTTATATGACAGAAGAAAAAAGTATTGTCTTGGGAACAGAGTAACGGTCCAGGGGCAATTTATACTGGACCTCAGGGCGGGCCCACAGCAGGTGGGCGTGGACTACAAGTCTTCAATGTTGGCGCGAAGCGCGAGGGATAAACCCAACAAAGCGAAGCTTTTAAAGGGCTCAGCTTACACTCATAGAATCTAAGGTTACAGTACGTAACCAACGTTTTACTTTGGTTGGAAAGCTGACCTCGATTTTGCTGGTAAAACCACAAGACCTAGACAACAGAGGTGTACAACATGTCCCTGGTGGTCTAGTGGCTAGGATTCAGCGCTTTCACCGCTGTGGCCCGGGTTCGATTCCCGGTCAGGGAATGAGACAATTGTTTGAGAATGTATATTGAAAAATAAAGACAGCTATCCATTTGTTGCAATGATATAAATAGAACACAGCACTAATCTTTATGTGACCTAACTATTATAAATGTAAAGACAGCAAAAGACGGCAAATTAACATACAGCCATTTTAAATGTTACCTATTACAGGCCACGTGTGACATGTACTGTATCAAAAGCATATCAGTGTATTGATCCACTTAAAAAGTTCCAAGTTAAAAAGCAGTAACATCTTTTCCTTCTTTCACCTCATACCTGAACTCAACTGCTTCAGCTGTGTACAGTGAATACTCAAGCTTTTGCATGCTCCCTGGTGGTCTAGTGGCTAGGATTCGGCGCTCTCACCGCCGCGGCCCGGGTTCGATTCCCGGTCAGGGAAGCAAATGTGTCATTGCCCCATTTTGTAGATAAGCCAAAAAAGCGACAGTCTCCGTTAACCAATATTTCTACACTTTTATGTATGACTAGAAAAGTCATATTTTGACTTTTAACACATAAAACGTATGTGACAATCCATGGTGTATTACAAGCTGAAATATCCTCTTCTTTACCGCTCTTTTAAAGGCTATCGTTGCCATTTGTTAAATTTACAAGGCTTAAAGTTTTACTTTGGTTGGAAAGCCGACCTCGATTTTGCTGGTAAAACCACAAGACCTAGACACCAGAGGTGTACAGCATGTCCCTGGTGGTCTAGTGGCTAGGATTCAGCGCTTTCACCGCTGCGGCCTGGGTTTGATTCCCGGTCAGGGAATAAGTCAATTATTTAGGAGCGTATATTGAAAAATAAAGACAGCAATCCATTTGTTGCAATAATACAGATACAACACAACACAAATCTTTATATGAACTTACTGTTATAAATGTAAAGACAGCAGAAGACGGCAAATTAACATACAGCCATTTTAAATGTTACCTATTACAGGCCACGTGTGACATGTACTGTATCAAAAGCATATCAGTGTATTGAATCACTTAAAAAGTTCCAAGTTAAAAAGCAGTAACATCTTTTCCTTCTTTCACCTCATACCTGAACTCAACTGCTTCAGCTGTGTACAGTGAATACTCAAGCTTTTGCATGCTCCCTGGTGGTCTAGTGGCTAGGATTCGGCGCTCTCACCGCCACGGCCCGGGTTCGATTCCCGGTCAGGGAAGCAAATGTGCCATTGCCCCATTTCGTAGCTAAGAAAAAAATTGCAAGTCTCCATTAATCAATATTTCTACTCTTTTTAATCACTGTTTTTTTATTAAAGTTTTTTCCTTTTATACATACAAATAAGAAAGCGTGGGTACAAAAAATGTTATACGTATGGTCTGTTTAAACAACATACATAAACGCAAACAAAAATTCTTTAAAACTTAATCCCATTCACTCCTATCCAGGTCACTGCCCTATGTCCACACACTACATCTTTAAACCTGACAAAAACAGAGAGCACAAAAAAAAAAAAAAGAATTCACCTGAAATATTATTGTATATTTTGGAATGTATCAAGAAAAAGCCCCCATATTTTATTAAATTTCTCAGTAGAGTGCTGAAGAGAACACCTTATTTTTTCTAGTTTCAAGCATGACAAAAGGTCATATAACCACTGTTTATGAGTTGGAAGGGCAGCACCCTTCCATCTTATTAGAATTGCACGCCTTGCTAACAAGGAACAAAAAGCCAGTGCTTGTCTTTTGGAGGCTGATAGAGGTAACTCTTCACCACTGATACCAAACAGAGCAAGGAGAGGGCTAGGTGTTACTTCTACTCTGAAGATTGTGGACAGGGTTTTAAAAACATCCGTCCAAAACTGACCAAGGCTGGGACAGGACCAGTACATATGAACCAGTGTGGCCTCAGCAGTTTTGCATTTGTCACAGTATGGGGTGATTTCTGGATAAATACGAGACAGTTTGCTTTTGGAGAAGTGGGCTCTGTGTACCACTTTAAACTGAATAAGACAATGGCGTGCACATAGAGATGTTGTGTTAACAAGTTTGAGTATAGAAGCCCATGTTTCATCTGGAATGGTCATGCCCAGGTCCTCCTCCCATACAGCTTTAAGTTTGGGTGAGGAGGTCTCTATTCTGTTCAACATTAGATTGTAAAGCCGTGAAATAAGCCCTTTACGGGTCGGGTTCAATTGTAAGATGGTTTCCAACAGTGTAGGCTCTGGTAGAGAAACTGAGCCTGAAAAATGTGATTGAATAAAATGTCTGATTTGTAAATATCTGAAAAAATGGGATTGTGGTAGACCATACTTATTGCTAAGTTGTTCAAATGATGCCAATTTCTTCTCAATGAAAAGGTCCTTAAAATGAGTAAGACCGCTCCTGTGCCATCCCAGAAACACCCCATCCTGAAGAGAAGGTTTAAACAAATGGTTAGGTGCAATGGGGCTTAGAGGGGAAAAATCCTTAAGTTTAAAATGTTTTCTAAACTGGCCCCATATTTTTAGTGAATGTTTCACTACAGGATTCAAAATGGAGTTGGGTGAGGAGAGTGAAAGTGGAGCACAAAGCATAGCTGGTAGAGATATATTATTGTTGTTGTGTAATTCCATAGTCACCCAATCAGGGGAATTACTCAGGTTATGGTAAAAATACCAGTGCACTAAGCATCTGAGGTTAGCAGCCCAATAATAAAACCGAAAGTTAGGAAGACCAAAACCCCCCTCCTCTTTAGGTTTTTGAAGATTCATCTTATTAAGCCTTGGACGTTTATTCCTCCATATGTAGGATGAAAAAATTGAATCCAGCTCGTTGAAAAATATATTAGGAATAAAAATAGGTAGTGCCTGAAAAACATATAAAAATTTGGGTAGTATAGTCATTTTAATTGAGTTTATACGTCCTACCAAGGACATGGAAAGTGGCGTCCATTTTGTGAGGGATCTTTTCACTTGGTTCAACAGTGGAGTCAGATTTTCTTTGAACAAGTTTTTATGTTTTTTTGTCACTGTGACACCCAGATATGTAATTTTTTGTCTTTCAATTCTGAACGGCAAATTAGTAAAGTCTGATATATTTACTTTATTACTTAAAGGGAAAAGCTCACTTTTGGTAAGGTTTAATTTATACCCGGAGATCTGGCCGAATTGGGTAAACAAGTTGAGGGCAAAAGGCAATGAAGTTGATGGCTTGGAAATAAAAAGTAAAAGGTCATCAGCGTAAAGCGACACCTTATGTTCCATGTCATTTCTCCAGATGCCGGATATCTCCTTACTGGTTCGTAGTGCAATAGCGAGGGGCTCTATGGCTAGATCAAAAAGCAAGGGGCTAAGAGGACAGCCTTGGCGGGTGCCTCTTTGTAATTTAAATGGTTTTGAGGTTTGAGAATTAGTACGTACTGTAGCAGATGGCTGATGGTACAATAATTTAATCCAATGAATGAATTTTCCTCCAAAACCAAATTTACTAAGAGCTGCAAAAAGATAGTCAAATTCAACCCGATCAAAGGCCTTTTCAGCGTCAAGAGAAACAACACACTCATCCGAGACTGTGGGACTTGAATAAACTATGTTAAGCAACCTACGTATATTAAAATATGAATGTCGGTCTTTAATGAAACCTGTTTGGTCTTTTGAAATAACAGATGGTAAGACGGTTTCGAGCCTACGGGCAAGAATCTTAGCTAAAATTTTAACATCTGTATTCAAGAGAGAGATAGGTCTGTATGAGGTGCATTCCATTGGATCTTTTCCTTTTTTTACAAGTAGTGTGATACAGGCTTCATAAAATGACTGAGGGAGGGATCCTTGTTCAAAGCATTCAGTAAGGGTGGAACTAAGCTGAGCAGATAGTAAGACTGAGAATTTTTTAAAAAATTCAGAGGGAAAACCATCTGGACCTGGAGTTTTGCCAGACTGCATTGAAGCTATTGCTAGTGAGACTTCTGACTGGGAGATGGGTTCATCTAACCTGTTTTTGAGTTCAGGTGAGATGACAGGGATATTTCTACTATTTTAAGTATGACTAGAAAACTCATATTTTGGTAGAAAACTCATATTTTGGCTTTTAACACATAAAACGTATGTGACAATCCATGGTGTATTACAAGCTGAAATATCCTCTTCTTTACCGCTCTTTTAAAGTTTATGGTTGCCATTTGTTAAATTTACAAGACAAAGTTTTACTTTGGTTGGAAAGCCGACCTCGATTTTGCTGGTAAAACCACAAGACCTAGACACCAGAGGTGTACAGCATGTCCCTGGTGGTCTAGTGGCTAGGATTCAGTGCTTTCACCGCTGCGGCCTGGGTTCGATTCCCGGTCAGGGAATAAGTCAATTATTTAGGAGCGTATATTGAAAAATAAAGACAGCAATCCATTTGTTGCAATAATACAGATACAACACAACACAAATCTTTATATGAACTTACTGTTATAAATGTAAAGACAGCAGAAGACGGCAAATTAACATAAAGCCATTTTAAATGTTACCTATTACAGGCCACGTGTGACATGTACTGTATCAAAAGCATATCAGTGTATTGAATCACTTAAAAAGTTCCAAGTTAAAAAGCAGTAACATCTTTTCCTTCTTTCACCTCATACCTGAACTCAACTGCTTCAGCTGTGTACAGTGAATACTCAAGCTTTTGCATTCTCCCTGGTGGTCTAGTGGCTAGGATTCAGCGCTCTCACCGCCGCGGCCCGGGTTCGATTCCCGGTCAGGGAAGCAAATGTGTCATTGCCCCATTTCGTAGCTAAGAAAAAAAATTGCAAGTCTCCATTAATCAATATTTCTACTCTTTTAAGTATGTCTAGAAAACTCATATTTTGGCTTTTAACACATAAAACGTATGTGACAATCCATGGTGTATTACAAGCAATATCCTCTTCTTTACCGCTCTTTTAAAGTTTACGGTTGCCATTTGTTAAATTTACAAGACAAAGTTTTACTTTGGTTGGAAAGCCGACCTCGATTTTGCTGGTAAAACCACAAGAACTAGACTACAGAGGTGTACAGCATGTCCCTGGTGGTCTAGTGGCTAGGATTCGGCGCTCTCACCGCCGCGGCCCGGGTTCGATTCCCGGTCAGGGAAGCAAATGTGTCATTGCCCCATTTTGTAGATAAGCCAAAAAAGCGACAGTCTCCGTTAACCAATATTTCTACACTTTTATGTATGACTAGAAAAGTCATATTTTGACTTTTAACACATAAAACGTATGTGACAATCCATGGTGTATTACAAGCTGAAATATCCTCTTCTTTACCGCTCTTTTAAAGGCTATCGTTGCCATTTGTTAAATTTACAAGACAAAGTTTTACTTTGGTTGGAAAGCCGACCTCGATTTTGCTTGTAAAACCGCAAGACCTAGACACCAGTGGTGTACAGCATGTCCCTGGTGGTCTAGTGGCTAGGATTCAGCGCTTTCACCGCTGCGGCCCGGGTTCGATTCCCGGTCAGGGAAGCAAATGTGTCATTGCCCCATTTTGTAGCTAAGAAAAAAATTGCAAGTCTCCATTAATCAATATTTCTACTCTTTTAAGTATGACTAGAAAACTCATATTTTGGTAGAAAACTCATATTTTGGCTTTTAACACATAAAACGTATGTGACAATCCATGGTGTATTACAAGCTGAAATATCCTCTTCTTTACCGCTCTTTTAAAGTTTATGGTTGCCATTTGTTAAATTTACAAGACAAAGTTTTACTTTGGTTGGAAAGCCGACCTCGATTTTAATGGTAAAACCACAAGACCTAGACAACAGAGGTGTACAACATGTCCCTGGTGGTCTAGTGGCTAGGATTCAGCGCTTTCACCGCTGCTGCCCGGGTTCGATTCCCGGTCAGGGAATGAGACAATTGTTTAAGACTGTATATTGGAAAATAAAGACAGCTATCCATTTGTTGCAATGATGTAAATAGAACAAAGCACTAATCTTTATGTGACCTAACTATTATAAATGTAAAGACAGCAGAAGACGGCAAATTAACATATAGCCATTTTAAATGTTACCTATTACAGGCCACGTGTGACATGTACTGTATCAAAAGCATATCAGTGTATTGAATCACTTAAAAAGTTCCAAGTTAAAAAGCAGTAACATCTTTTCCTTCTTTCACCTCATACCTGAACTCAACTGCTTCAGCTGTGTACAGTGAATACTCAAGCTTTTGCATGCTCCCTGGTGGTCTAGTGGCTAGGATTCGGCGCTCTCACCGCCGCGGCCCGGGTTCGATTCCCGGTCAGGGAAGCAAATGTGTCATTGCCCCATTTCGTAGCTAAGAAAAAAATTGCAAGTCTCCATTAATCAATATTTCTACTCTTTTAAGTATGACTAGAAAACTCATATTTTGGTAGAAAACTCATATTTTGGCTTTTAACACATAAAACGTATGTGACAATCCATGGTGTATTACAAGCTGAAATATCCTCTTCTTTACCGCTCTTTTAAAGTTTATGGTTGCCATTTGTTAAATTTACAAGACAAAGTTTTACTTTGGTTGGAAAGCCGACCTCGATTTTGCTGGTAAAACCACAAGACCTAGACAACAGAGGTGTACAACATGTCCCTGGTGGTCTAGTGGCTAGGATTCAGCGCTTTCACCGCTGCGGCCCGGGTTCGATTCCCGGTCAGGGAATAAGTCAATTATTTAGGAGCGTATATTGAAAAATAAAGACAGCAATCCATTTGTTGCAATAATACAGATACAACACAACACATATCTTTATATGACCTAACTGTTATAAATGTAAAGACTGCAGAAGACGGCAAATTAACATACAACCATTTAAAATGTTACCTATTAGAGGCCACGTGTGACATGTACTGTATCAAAAGCATATGTAACATTTATGGGCTATGCAACTAACTGCGGCTACAAGAGCAGCATCAGAAGATGGTTCGTTTAAGGAGCCTGAGGTGTGAATGAGGACAGGAGACAATGGTTTTAGTTTAGGTGAATATATTAGTGATTTAAAAGCAGAAAAAAACAACAGACAATTACAAATGCACAGTGAGACACAAATGTCCTCTGGAATGAATATTTAAAGATCATTAAGTTCTGGTCCTTTTCCTAGCTCGCCATCCTTAGATCCAAAAGAGGATCTGATCCATCAAGGGAGATCAAACAATGGAGGGGGAAAAAAAACCCGACCTGAAAGGCCAGAAAACCCATTAAGTATTTTATCAAAACCAATCAGGTACAAAGCATATAAAAAATTAAATATTAAATGCAAATGCAATTATTAAATTCCTAATGATTAAACTAATCAACCATTCCAAACATTTCAATCAGGTAAAGTTAACCATAATTTAAATAAAGTAAAAACAAAAGAACATCAATCATATTTCAACTAATCAAGTTAAGGTTGAAATTGAAAAGTTGAATCAAAGTTCTTATTTCAACTAATCAAGTTAAGGTTGAAATTGAAAAGTTGAATCAAAGTTCTTATTTCAACTAATCAAGTTAAGGTTGAAATTGAAAAGTTGAATCAAAGTTCTTATTTCAACTAATCAAGTTAAGGTTGAAATTGAAAAGTTGAATCAAAGTTCTTATTTCAACTAATCAAGTTAAGGTTGAAATTGAAAAGTTGAATCAAAGTTCTTATTTCAACTAATCAAGTTAAGGTTGAAATTGAAAAGTTGAATCAAAGTTCTTATTTCAACTAATCAAGTTAAGGTTGAAATTGAAAAGTTGAATCAAAGTTCTTATTTCAACTAATCAAGTTAAGGTTGAAATTGAAAAGTTGAATCAAAGTGCACTTTCAAAATAATCAATCAAGAAAACAAATAATTTGTCAATAAATATACTGCGCAGTATCAACTTAAATGTACATTCCATTTTGATCATGTCCATACAAAAGTGTCAGAGCTCACACAAAATCAGAAATTGATTACCTTCTGGAAGAGAGTGGAGCATACTAAACCATAATCAGCTGTTGTAATCCTGGTGATGATCCAGGTAACAAACACCAACAATTCTAATAAAACAATGCTCCAATAAGCAATCAAGCAGACATTTCATGCTAAAACAATAGTGCTTTCAGATGACAAACTCACCAATTAATCAAATCAGTGGATGCAAAGATTTGTATGACTTTGCCATGAAGACTCCAAACAGCCAGCCACAATCACAGTGAACAGGTGATGCAGTTCAACAGTGCACTGGAGGAGGCGGGGCTTTAAATAAGTTGGCAGAGTTTGGGGCAACACAGGAAGTGGGCCCGCCAAAATAAAAGACTTTACTAATTAAGGGTTACAGGTTCCCCCCCTAAACTCATGTACGTCCTCGTACATGCAAGCGGCTGGTGACACACCACATTGTCACATGAGTTAGAGATCACAGAGGGCTCATTCAGTTCCAAAGCAGATGTAAGGGCTGTGCTGAGTCCTTGAAACAGGGACTGGATGCTTTGTAGAAGCGGATGCCCAAGTTTTGAATACTGCAGACGAGATGGTTGCTGACGTATTCGAGTCGAGCAGCGGACAGGTGGTTTAGGATCTGGACTGGAGAGGTTCGAAGCAGCAACATCACTTAACATGCTGGTTTGTTCTGGAGAAGATGCAGATTCCTGGTGAGGAGAGATAGGTCCTGATAGAGAGGAGGGATTTTCCTCGATAGGATCTGAGTTGGCAGAATCTGGTTCATCTTCAGCTGTTTGTTCCATGTCCAGTTCGGCAGTGGGTTCAGGTCCAGACTCAATTTCCTGTTCCTCACCAACAGTTCCTTCCATACAGCTCTGTGAGTGCTGGCCAGGCGGATCCACAGGCATAGGAGCGACAGTAGGTGCAGGAGCAGGTAAGTCAACCTCAGTTGTAATTCTGGTGAGATAAGAGCTGGAGTAATCAGGTAAATCAGGTAAGGATAGTTCTTCATTTTCAGGATCTGGAAGATCTACATTTTCTGAAGTCACTGGTGCAGTCACAGTTGTTGGTTTCATTTGTTCTGGTTTGGAGGCTGGAGACAAGTAGCCACAAGGCAATAGCAGGTCACGGTGGAGGGTTCTGATGGGACGATCTTTGCCTTCTGGTTTAACTGTGTATACTGGAAGAGTGCCGGCTTTCTTCTGAATAATATACACATCCGACTCCCACCGGTCTGCGAGTTTGTGCTTGCCTCGTAGTTTGACATTTCTAACCAGAACTCTATCTCCAACTGAGAGTTCTGCAGCTGTAACTTGCTTGTCAAATCTGAGTTTGTTTTTCAACATGACTTTTTCAGAGTTTTCCGTTGCAATCTTGTAGCTTTCTTTGAGGTGCGACTTAAGCTTTTCAACATATTGTGAATGAGATGTAGAAGTTTTCTCAGACACAGGCAGTCCAAAAGCTAAGTCAACAGGAAGACGGGGTTGCCGACCAAACATCAATTCATATGGAGAGTATCCAGTGACATCATTTCGGGTACAGTTGTAAGCGTGTACCAACGGTTTCACAAAGTCTTTCCAGTGAACTTTATCTTCTTCTTTCAGCGTACCCAACATGTTTAAAAGTGTTCGGTTGAATCGCTCCACAGGATTGCCACGGGGATGGTAAGGGGTGGTCCTGATCTTTTTTATTCCTGTGATCTGACAGAGCTCCTTGATAGTGTGAGATTCAAAATCAGTACCTTGATCACTATGGAGACGCTCCGGTATTCCATAATGGACAAGGTAATTCTCCCACAGGGTTTTTGCTACAGTTTTAGCTCTTTGGTTTGGGGTTGGCACTGCAACAGCATATTTTGTGAAATGATCAGTTATCACCAGAACATTTTTGATGTTGCTTCGGTCAGGTTCTATTGACAGAAAGTCCATGCAGACAAGTTCGAGTGGTCTTGAAGTTTTGATGTTAACAAGGGGTGCTGCTTTCTCAGGTTGTGCTTTTCTTCGGATGCATCTCTCACAGTTCTTGAGTTTGTTACAGACATCAACTGCCATACGTGGCCAGAAGAACCGTGATCGGACGAGGTCCAGAGTCCTCTCTGTACCTAAATGTCCCATCTGGTCATGAAGCTGGTTGAGGACCTCAGCCCTCCATTCCTCTGGAAGTACAAGTTGGTAAGTAAGCTCACCTCCAATATTACGTCTCCTGACAAGAACATTATTATGGAGCTCCAGACGTGTAAGCTCTCGCAGGAGTAATGGTAGGTCGGGGAGCTGTTCCCTCAGACTTGGCGGTGGGTTTTCCCCTCGTTCCAACTGAGCGATGATGTGCTGAATGACTGGATCGGCTCGTTGTTTGTCAGCAATTTCACCTTCAGAAAAACATGGCACAACAGGTGAAGCGAACTGCAGATCATTAACAAAACTGTCGGGTAAACTGTCAGTGTTAATGGAGAGAGTTTGCACAAGAGCAGCAACCTGGTCCAGGTTAGGTGAGCTGTACACCAGTTGCCTTTCACATATTGCTTGAACCGAGTGCTGGTCAATGGAGATACAGGATGGATGTTCCAGATGTTGTTCAGTAAACTTCAGTATTCTTTCTTTCTCTTTCAGAGATAAAGGATCAGCCACCTGTTCAGCATGAGGTCGCCGAGAGAGACCATCAGCATCTGCATTCAACCTGCCAGCTCGATAATTGATCTTAAAAGAAAAAGTAGAAAGAGCTGCAAGCCACCTATAGCTTGTAGCATCCAATTTAGCAGAAGTTAGCAGATATGTCAGTGGGTTGCTATCTGTAACCACCGTGAATTCGGATCCATACAGGTAGTCATAGAATTTTTCTGTAACTGACCATTTAAGAGCCAGAAACTCAAGTTTATGGGCAGGATAGCGACTTTCACTGCGGGAGAGACCTCTGCTGGCATATGCAATCACCCTGCTCCTTCCATCATGTTCTTGGTACAAAACTGCACCAAGACCAGTAGAGCTGGCATCAGTGTGTAAGATGTAAGGTTTACCTGGGTCTGCAAATGCTAGAACTGGTGCAGTACTCAGCTTCTGGATAACCTCTTCAAAGGCCTGCTGGCAGGCAGTTGTCCAGCGTGCAGCAAAGGGTTCTTTGGGGTCAAGGTAATGTTGCAACTTCATCAGTTTTGATTTTTTCTTACAGGGTGGATATCCAGCTGTTAACTCATTAAGTGGTTTTACCACTGATGAGAACCTTTCCACAAACCGGCGATAATACCCTGCAAAACCAAGGAATGATCTGAGCTCTTTAAGATTCTGAGGAACCGGCCAAGATGTTAATGTGGAAATCTTGTCTGGATCTGTCTCCACTCCATCACTTGAAACTACATGTCCCAGGTAGCGAACAGATGTCTGGAAGAAAACACACTTTTCAACGGACAACTTCAACCCAAATTCTCTCAGGCGTTGGAGAACTTTCTTCAGCCGGAGTTCATGCTCCTCTAGAGTTGGTGCAAACACTATTAAGTCATCAATGAAAACAAGCACTTCTTTTAAATTCATGTCTCCCATGCACCTCTCCATAAGACGTTGGAAGGTGCTAGGGGCATTAGTTACTCCTTGAGGCATTCGGTTAAATTCATAAAATCCAAGTGGACAGACGAATGCAGTTTTATTCTTGTCCGTCTCATTCATCTCAATCTGGTAGTAACCAGATTTTAAATCCAATGTGGAGAACCATCTAGAGCCGGACATGGCTGAAAACGTGTCCTCCAGCTTTGGCAAAGCATATGCATCTTTGATGGTCTGTGCGTTCAACTTCCTGTAATCAATACAGAGCCGTACTGCACCATTTTTCTTCCGCACTACAACTATAGGAGAAGCAAAGGGTGAATTGGATTCACGTATAACACCAGACTGGAAAATAAAGACAGCTATCCATTTGTTGCAATGATGTAAATATAACACAGCACTAATCTTTATGTGACCTAACTGTTATAAATGTAAAGACTGCAGAAGACGGCAAATTAACATACAACCATTTAAAATGTTACCTATTAGAGGCCACGTGTGACATGTACTGTATCAAAAGCATATCAGTGTATTGATCCACTTAAAATGTTCCAAGTTAAAAAGCAGTAACATCTTTTCCTTCTTTCACCTCATACCTGAACTCAACTGCTTCAGCTGTGTACAGTGAATACTCAAGCTTTTGCATGCTCCCTGGTGGTCTAGTGGCTAGGATTCGGCGCTCTCACCGCCGCGGCCCGGGTTCGATTCCCGGTCAGGGAAGCAAATGTGTCATTGCCCCATTTTGTAGATAAGCCAAAAAAGTGACAGTCTCCGTTAAACAATATTTCTACACTTTTATGTATGACTAGAAAACTCATATTTTGACTTTTAACACATAAAACGTATGTGACAATCCATGGTGTATTACAAGCTGAAATATCCTCTTCTTTACCGCTCTTTTAAAGGCTATCGTTGCCATTTGTTAAATTTACAAGGCTTAAAGTTTTACTTTGGTTGGAAAGCCGACCTCGATTTTGCGGGTAAAACCACAAGACCTAGACACCAGAGGTGTACAGCATGTCCCTGGTGGTCTAGTGGCTAGGATTCAGTGCTTTCACCGCTGCGGCCTGGGTTCGATTCCCGGTCAGGGAATAAGTCAATTATTTAGGAGCGTATATTGAAAAATAAAGACAGCAATCCATTTGTTGCAATAATACAGATACAACACAACACAAATCTTTATATGAACTTACTGTTATAAATGTAAAGACAGCAGAAGACGGCAAATTAACATACAGCCATTTTAAATGTTACCTATTACAGGCCACGTGTGACATGTACTGTATCAAAAGCATATCAGTGTATTGAATCACTTAAAAAGTTCCAAGTTAAAAAGCAGTAACATCTTTTCCTTCTTTCACCTCATACCTGAACTCAACTGCTTCAGCTGTGTACAGTGAATACTCAAGCTTTTGCATGCTCCCTGGTGGTCTAGTGGCTAGGATTCGGCGCTCTCACCGCCGCGGCCCGGGTTCGATTCCCGGTCAGGGAAGCAAATGTGTCATTGCCCCATTTCGTAGCTAAGAAAAAAATTGCAAGTCTCCATTAATCAATATTTCTACTCTTTTAAGTATGACTAGAAAACTCATATTTTGGTAGAAAACTCATATTTTGGCTTTTAACACATAAAACGTATGTGACAATCCATGGTGTATTACAAGCTGAAATATCCTCTTCTTTACCGCTCTTTTAAAGTTTATGGTTGCCATTTGTTAAATTTACAAGACAAAGTTTTACTTTGGTTGGAAAGCCGACCTCGATTTTGCTGGTAAAACCACAAGACCTAGACAACAGAGGTGTACAGCATGTCCCTGGTGGTCTAGTGGCTAGGATTCAGCGCTTTCACCGCTGCGGCCCGGGTTCGATTCCCGGTCAGGGAATGAGACAATTGTTTAAGACTGTATATTGGAAAATAAAGACAGCTATCCATTTGTTGCAATGATGTAAATAGAACACAGCACTAATCTTTATGTGACCTAACTATTATAAATGTAAAGACAGCAGAAGACGGCAAATTAACATACAGCCATTTTAAATGTTACCTATTACAGGCCACGTGTGACATGTACTGTATCAAAAGCATATCAGTGTATTGAATCACTTAAAAAGTTCCAAGTTAAAAAGCAGTAACATCTTTTCCTTCTTTCACCTCATACCTGAACTCAACTGCTTCAGCTGTGTACAGTGAATACTCAAGCCTTTGCATGCTCCCTGGTGGTCTAGTGGCTAGGATTCGGCGCTCTCACCGCCGCGGCCCGGGTTCGATTCCCGGTCAGGGAAGCAAATGTGTCATTGCCCCATTTCGTAGCTAAGAAAAAAATTGCAAGTCTCCATTAATCAATATTTCTACTCTTTTAAGTATGACTAGAAAACTCATATTTTGGTAGAAAACTCATATTTTGGCTTTTAACACATAAAACGTATGTGACAATCCATGGTGTATTACAAGCTGAAATATCCTCTTCTTTACCGCTCTTTTAAAGTTTATGGTTGCCATTTGTTAAATTTACAAGACAAAGTTTTACTTTGGTTGGAAAGCCGACCTCGATTTTGCTGGTAAAACCACAAGACCTAGACAACAGAGGTGTACAGCATGTCCCTGGTGGTCTAGTGGCTAGGATTCAGCGCTTTCACCGCTGCGGCCCGGGTTCGATTCCCGGTCAGGGAATAAGTCAATTATTTAGGAGCGTATATTGAAAAATAAAGACAGCAATCCATTTGTTGCAATGATACAACACAACACATATCTTTATATGACCTAACTGTTATAAATGTAAAGACTGCAGAAGACGGCAAATTAACATACAACCATTTAAAATGTTACCTATTAGAGGCCACGTGTGACATGTACTGTATCAAAAGCATATCAGTGTATTGATCCACTTAAAATGTTCCAAGTTAAAAAGCAGTAACATCTTTTCCTTCTTTCACCTCATACCTGAACTCAACTGCTTCAGCTGTGTACAGTGAATACTCAAGCTTTTGCATGCTCCCTGGTGGTCTAGTGGCTAGGATTCGGCGCTCTCACCGCCGCGGCCCGGGTTCGATTCCCGGTCAGGGAAGCAAATGTGTCATTGCCCCATTTTGTAGATAAGCCAAAAAAGTGACAGTCTCCGTTAAACAATATTTCTACACTTTTATGTATGACTAGAAAACTCATATTTTGACTTTTAACACATAAAACGTATGTGACAATCCATGGTGTATTACAAGCTGAAATATCCTCTTCTTTACCGCTCTTTTAAAGGCTATCGTTGCCATTTGTTAAATTTACAAGGCTTAAAGTTTTACTTTGGTTGGAAAGCCGACCTCGATTTTGCGGGTAAAACCACAAGACCTAGACACCAGAGGTGTACAGCATGTCCCTGGTGGTCTAGTGGCTAGGATTCAGTGCTTTCACCGCTGCGGCCTGGGTTCGATTCCCGGTCAGGGAATAAGTCAATTATTTAGGAGCGTATATTGAAAAATAAAGACAGCAATCCATTTGTTGCAATAATACAGATACAACACAACACAAATCTTTATATGAACTTACTGTTATAAATGTAAAGACAGCAGAAGACGGCAAATTAACATACAGCCATTTTAAATGTTACCTATTACAGGCCACGTGTGACATGTACTGTATCAAAAGCATATCAGTGTATTGAATCACTTAAAAAGTTCCAAGTTAAAAAGCAGTAACATCTTTTCCTTCTTTCACCTCATACCTGAACTCAACTGCTTCAGCTGTGTACAGTGAATACTCAAGCTTTTGCATTCTCCCTGGTGGTCTAGTGGCTAGGATTCGGCGCTCTCACCGCCGCGGCCCGGGTTCGATTCCCGGTCAGGGAAGCAAATGTGTCATTGCCCCATTTCGTAGCTAAGAAAAAAAATTGCAAGTCTCCATTAATCAATATTTCTACTCTTTTAAGTATGTCTAGAAAACTCATATTTTGGCTTTTAACACATAAAACGTATGTGACAATCCATGGTGTATTACAAGCAATATCCTCTTCTTTACCGCTCTTTTAAAGTTTACGGTTGCCATTTGTTAAATTTACAAGACAAAGTTTTACTTTGGTTGGAAAGCCGACCTCGATTTTGCTGGTAAAACCACAAGAACTAGACTACAGAGGTGTACAGCATGTCCCTGGTGGTCTAGTGGCTAGGATTCGGCGCTCTCACCGCCGCGGCCCGGGTTCGATTCCCGGTCAGGGAAGCAAATGTGTCATTGCCCCATTTTGTAGATAAGCCAAAAAAGCGACAGTCTCCGTTAACCAATATTTCTACACTTTTATGTATGACTAGAAAAGTCATATTTTGACTTTTAACACATAAAACGTATGTGACAATCCATGGTGTATTACAAGCTGAAATATCCTCTTCTTTACCGCTCTTTTAAAGGCTATCGTTGCCATTTGTTAAATTTACAAGACAAAGTTTTACTTTGGTTGGAAAGCCGACCTCGATTTTGCTTGTAAAACCGCAAGACCTAGACACCAGTGGTGTACAGCATGTCCCTGGTGGTCTAGTGGCTAGGATTCAGCGCTTTCACCGCTGCGGCCCGGGTTCGATTCCCGGTCAGGGAAGCAAATGTGTCATTGCCCCATTTTGTAGCTAAGAAAAAAATTGCAAGTCTCCATTAATCAATATTTCTACTCTTTTAAGTATGACTAGAAAACTCATATTTTGGTAGAAAACTCATATTTTGGCTTTTAACACATAAAACGTATGTGACAATCCATGGTGTATTACAAGCTGAAATATCCTCTTCTTTACCGCTCTTTTAAAGTTTATGGTTGCCATTTGTTAAATTTACAAGACAAAGTTTTACTTTGGTTGGAAAGCCGACCTCGATTTTAATGGTAAAACCACAAGACCTAGACAACAGAGGTGTACAACATGTCCCTGGTGGTCTAGTGGCTAGGATTCAGCGCTTTCACCGCTGCTGCCCGGGTTCGATTCCCGGTCAGGGAATGAGACAATTGTTTAAGACTGTATATTGGAAAATAAAGACAGCTATCCATTTGTTGCAATGATGTAAATAGAACACAGCACTAATCTTTATGTGACCTAACTATTATAAATGTAAAGACAGCAGAAGACGGCAAATTAACATATAGCCATTTTAAATGTTACCTATTACAGGCCACGTGTGACATGTACTGTATCAAAAGCATATCAGTGTATTGAATCACTTAAAAAGTTCCAAGTTAAAAAGCAGTAACATCTTTTCCTTCTTTCACCTCATACCTGAACTCAACTGCTTCAGCTGTGTACAGTGAATACTCAAGCTTTTGCATGCTCCCTGGTGGTCTAGTGGCTAGGATTCGGCGCTCTCACCGCCGCGGCCCGGGTTCGATTCCCGGTCAGGGAAGCAAATGTGTCATTGCCCCATTTTGTAGATAAGCCAAAAAAGTGACAGTCTCCGTTAAACAATATTTCTACACTTTTATGTATGACTAGAAAAGTCATATTTTGACTTTTAACACATAAAACGTATGTGACAATCCATGGTGTATTACAAGCTGAAATATCCTCTTCTTTACCGCTCTTTTAAAGGCTATCGTTGCCATTTGTTAAATTTACAAGACAAAGTTTTACTTTGGTTGGAAAGCCGACCTCGATTTTGCGGGTAAAACCACAAGACCTAGACAACAGAGGTGTACAGCATGTCCCTGGTGGTCTAGTGGCTAGGATTCAGCGCTTTCACCGCTGCGGCCCGGGTTCGATTCCCGGTCAGGGAATAAGTCAATTATTTAGGAGCGTATATTGAAAAATAAAGACAGCAATCCATTTGTTGCAATAATACAGATACAACACAACACAAATCTTTATATGAACTAACTGTTATAAATGTAAAGACAGCAGAAGACGGCAAATTAACATACAGCCATTTTAAATGTTACCTATTACAGGCCACGTGTGACATGTACTGTATCAAAAGCATATCAGTGTATTGAATCACTTAAAAAGTTCCAAGTTAAAAAGCAGTAACATCTTTTCCTTCTTTCACCTCATACCTGAACTCAACTGCTTCAGCTGTGTACAGTGAATACTCAAGCTTTTGCATGCTCCCTGGTGGTCTAGTGGCTAGGATTCGGCGCTCTCACCGCCGCGGCCCGGGTTCGATTCCCGGTCAGGGAAGCAAATGTGTCATTGCCCCATTTTGTAGATAAGCCAAAAAAGTGACAGTCTCCGTTAAACAATATTTCTACACTTTTATGTATGACTAGAAAAGTCATATTTTGACTTTTAACACATAAAACGTATGTGACAATCCATGGTGTATTACAAGCTGAAATATCCTCTTCTTTACCGCTCTTTTAAAGGCTATCGTTGCCATTTGTTAAATTTACAAGGCTTAAAGTTTTACTTTGGTTGGAAAGCCGACCTCGATTTTGCGGGTAAAACCACAAGACCTAGACACCAGAGGTGTACAGCATGTCCCTGGTGGTCTAGTGGCTAGGATTCAGTGCTTTCACCGCTGCGGCCTGGGTTCGATTCCCGGTCAGGGAATAAGTCAATTATTTAGGAGCGTATATTGAAAAATAAAGACAGCAATCCATTTGTTGCAATAATACAGATACAACACAACACAAATCTTTATATGAACTTACTGTTATAAATGTAAAGACGGCAAATTAACATAAAGCCATTTTAAATGTTACCTATTACAGGCCACGTGTGACATGTACTGTATCAAAAGCATATCAGTGTATTGAATCACTTAAAAAGTTCCAAGTTAAAAAGCAGTAACATCTTTTCCTTCTTTCACCTCATACCTGAACTCAACTGCTTCAGCTGTGTACAGTGAATACTCAAGCTTTTGCATGCTCCCTGGTGGTCTAGTGGCTAGGATTCGGCGCTCTCACCGCCGCGGCCCGGGTTCGATTCCCGGTCAGGGAAGCAAATGTGTCATTGCCCCATTTTGTAGATAAGCCAAAAAAGCGACAGTCTCCGTTAACCAATATTTCTACACTTTTATGTATGACTAGAAAAGTCATATTTTATATTCCAGCACTTTGGTGTGGACTTGTTCCTGTTTAAAGTGCTTTATAAATAAAATGGTATGGTATGGTATTTTGACTTTTAACACATAAAACGTATGTGACAATCCATGGTGTATTACAAGCTGAAATAACCTCTTCTTTACCGCTCTTTTAAAGGCTATCATTGCTGATGGAGATGTTCAATATTTATCATCTAAAACTAATTACTCTGACCCAATAATTATAACCCAGCTCACTTGTATCAAATATTCTCTGTTCCCTTTCAACACTTATATTTGATAGTACAAACATGTTGATTGCTTTTTCTCCTTGATACAGAAAAGACAGTCTTCTGCCTTGACAAATGTTTGGATTAGATGTTCTTGTTTGATCAGAACCATGACTTGTTTGTTTTATCTGTAAGACGTCAGAGCTTGTCAAACTCCACCTGCTTCTTGTTTAAATAGCTTGTCATGTCCAGTACAATTCGGAATTGTGCTGGACAATGTATTTGAGACCAAACTAAGTTTCAAAAGACATTAAAAAGCCCTTCCCCCTTGCAAGGTTGTTTGTCTGATTTAACACTGTTCTCTTGTTTATCTTGTGTGATTTTTATTAAGGTAACAGGGGTTTAAAATCCCCATCATTATGGTGCCGAAAACCCTTTCTCCCCACACCTGCTCCTGATGACCTCTGAACGGAGCGCAGCTGCGAGGCACGGTAAATATGACAGAAAGTCCAGTGATTGGGTTTGTCTCTGGCCGGCTTCCTCTGTCCATGGTGCGATCAGGGTCGGGTTGGCGGAGATTCCCAGACATCCACACAGGTCAGCAAGAAATGTAAGTGTTGATATGTGTTTGTTGATATGTTGTTTTTAAAACAATTTGAGTACAGTAACAGGAACTAGTTCACCCTGAGCCGATGACTTGAAATTTTGAATGAGGTGTCTGCTGTTCGATAACTAGGCGAATTTTGCGCTAACGCTAGTTGGCAGAACCAAGATTTCTGTGATTTATAAGCGAGGGCAGCCAAAAATACGCCAAGACCAGAAATGTGAGGCTGGACGTTTAGTGTGTCCGGCCAGGCGAGAAGAGAAATTAAGACAAGAACGTTTATTTTTATATTTGACGCGTCATTATGTACTGTATTTGTTTAGTCCTTTTTTATGTGTATGTTTGTTTCTGGAGCCCTGCACCTCTGCTTTTTCTTCCTCCCATTTCCTTGTGTGTGTAGGCAGCTGGCTCCTTATCTGTGGGCCTTTCTCAGACCCCCCCACCCGTGCTGAACCTGCCTGCAGCGTTTTCTGTGTTTAACTGCTCTGAGTGTGATTACTGGCTCTAAAAGGTTTTCCAGTTTGACATTAATTTGCTCACATATATTAATAAATACTGTACACAAAAGGTTGTCTGTCTAAAAGGAAAAAAAAAAGAGATAGACCTTTAGTCAGTAAAAAAATATGGCTGAATGAATCAGAGAGACAAAGCATCTGAATAAGTTTTTATTTTATTTTAAAACAAGTACTCTAATGGCCTTGAGACAAGTGCAGCTGCGAAAGCTTAACAGAGCCCCCCCACACACACACCCCTCCCTCCCCCTACCACCCATCCTGCAACCCCCCCACCTCCACCCAA
>JBBPBX010061063.1:0-21242 GCA_038048925.1 Garcialebias charrua
CTGCTTTTGAAACCTGCTAGTTAACAACACGCGGTCACGATGAGAGAAAGCCACAGTTCACTGAACGTCCTGGAAGTTGGGAAGAAACAGCTCTGCTAACTCCACATGAGCTAGCTAACACAACGAGCTCTACTGTCGATTTCACCTAAAACTGCACAAAATCGTGACACGAAGGCTGGATTTTAACTAACACACCGGACGGCTGAGCTCGTTAGCCCTCACAAAAGTCGCTGTCGGCGTGTTTAGCAGCTAAAGCAGCAACGGCTAACCAACCACTTAAGGAATGAATGGAGATTACAGTTAGCATTAGCTTTGCGACCAAGGCACACTAAACTTTTGCCAACAACAGAAATCACTGATTTCAAAAGTAACCCTCAAAACCATGAATGCCTGACTTACCCAGCCTTGCAGGACAATAGGCATCAGTGATCCTGTCCACAGCTGTAATAATGCTGAGCGTGTGAGGAGCTGCTGTTTTCCTCATCAGACGGTAGCATTAGCTGTGACGCGCACGCTGTTGGAGGCATCGCGTGGCTCAAACAACTTGATAACGTCCAAAAAAAAAAACATGAACTTGTTGGTTCCCCTGTCCATTGTCATGGCTGATATTTTGTTGGAATCTGGCAGAAATGATACACTATTCGACTCAGAAATACCCTGCATAGAGTCAGTCGACGCCATGTTTCCATTGAAACTAATGCTGCGCTTGGGAGACATGCAGACCGATCGGAGCTTAGGGGGCGTTGCTGGGCGGAGCTTGGTAAGGTCCATTCCCAGTTAGCTTACATAAAAATGTACTGGGCCCTATATATCCATGCCCAGGTTGAACCCATGTAAGGTGATCCCACATTTATACCATCCATCCATCCATTTTCTTCCGCTTATCCGGGGTCGGGTCGCGGGGGTAGCAGCCTAAGTAGGGAGGCCCAGACTTCCCTCTCCCCAGCCACTTGGAGCAGCTCCTCTGGGGGAATCCCAAGGCGTTCCCAGGCCAGCCGAGAAACATAGTCCCTCCAGCGTATCCTGGGTCTTCCTCTGGGTCTCCTCCCGGTGGGACATGCCCGGAACACCTCACCAGGGAGGCGTCCAGGAGGCATCCTAACCAGATGCCCATATTTATACCACTTGGGATAAATACAGTTAGCCTACATGGGCTTCCCATGCTGGGCACATTATACAAAAATCACATGGGTCCCATATACTGATTCACATATCTGCCCCATTCCCAGTTAGCCCAAATAAAATTGAACTTGGGCCTATATATCTATGCCCAGGTTCAACCCATGTAAGGTCAGCCTACACTTATCCTGATTGGGGTAGATACAGTTAGCCCACATGTGCTTCCCATGCTGGGCCCATTATACCGAAACCACATGGGTCCCATAAAATATTACCCATTTATTTCCCATTCCCAGTTAGTCCACATACAAATGAACTGGAGCCTATATATACATGCCTAGGTTGAAGCCATGTAAGGTCATCTCACATTTAGCTCACTTGGGGTAAATACAGTTAGCCCATAAGGGCTTCCCGTGCTGGGCCCATTATATTAAAACCACATGGGTCCCATATAATAATGCCCATTTCTGTCCCATCTGCAGTTAACCCACATAAAAACGATCTGGGACCTTTATATTCATGCCTAGGTTCAACCCATGTAAGGTCAGCCCACTCTTATACCACTTGGGGTAAATACAGTCTGCCCACATGGGCTTCCCATGCTGGGCCCATTATACTAAAACCACATGGGTCCCATATAAAATTGCCCATTTCTGTCCCATTCCCAGTTAGCCCACATTAATGCTGTATAGGACCCATATATTTAGCCCAACAGGGCCAACAAAATGGGTTCCTTTATGGGATAACCATATGGGTCTCATGCAGTTAGCCCAGATAAATCCCATGCCCACTCATTACCCAAGTAGCCCACAATAACCCCATGTGGGGCCCAACTATGCATGCTGGCTGGGAACCAGCTCTTTCCTGGTCTTTCTCAGCTCCTCTGAGTCTCCAGACTTGAAGGCAGTGTTCCTGGCTGCCAACAGGGTGCAAACCTCTTTGTTTAACCAGGGTTTTGTGTTGGGGTAAGATTTAACATATTTTTTATGGATACATTTTCAAAGCATGTGCTAATATAACCCAGTACTGAGGATGCATAAAGTTCCAGATCCACAGAGCTACCATCAGTAGCTGCCTCCCTGAAGACAGACCAATCTGTTTTTTCAAAGCAGTCTCAGCATGGGGGTGCTGTCCTGGAGCCAAATTTTTACTTCCTTTTGTTCTGGTTTACAACGTCTTAGTGGGGGGAGTTGTGCTGGGACCATGAGGAGTGATAAATGATCAGAACCCCCGAGCGGTGGGCGTGGCTTCGCTGTGTACACGCCTACATTTGTGTAGACGTGATCGAGGTTGTTACTCCCTCGTGTTGCTATGGATACGTGTTGTTTGAAGGTTGGGAGAGAGTCCTTTAAATCCACGTGTTTGAAGTCACCTAAGACAATGCAAAGCCCCTCTGGATATTTACACTGCAGCGAGCTGAGTAAGTCATGAATTTCTTCAAGGGCAACATTAGCATTAGCATCTGGGGCGACGTAGATAACTATGATAAGGACCACTGAATAGTCACGGGGTGGATAATGGGGGCGACACCACACTGTGATCAGCTCCACAGCAGCTGTGCAAAGGCTTTTAATAATAGCACAGTTTTTACACCAATCCGTACTCACGTACACACAGACACCGCCACCTCGTGTTTTCCCCGTAGTCTCTGTGCAGCGGTCCGCTCTGAAAAAGAGTCTGTCATCCAGTTCATACACAAATGGGTTGCTTTTATTTATTTTTTACAAACGTATTGTTTACTTGGCATATTTTCAAAATAAAAATTTTGTAAGTCTTCATTTTGGCTTCTTTTTGCACTGAAATTTTATCGAACCAAGCCCTCCTTGAAACTACTGAACCAAAATGTGATTTTAGGGTACCGTTACACCCATATTTGTTACCGTCTCTTTTTGTCTAGTCTACAAAAATATGCTGAACATCTTTACCCCCCTTCTGTCCATTTTGCTTTTGACAGGATGTAGGCTTCTTTGGCTTTGTTGATGTAAATATTGTCTAGTTAGGAGTGTAGGAGGATCAATCGTCATTTGTCATCTTCGTTTAGTAAAGCTTTATTACAAATGACATGAATTTCTCTTACAATGTCAGCTTCTCTTTGTTTGCTGAGTTGACTTGAAATTTGACAAATTTAATTTAAATTTGAGAATTATATTTCGTGATCCCACTTCACTCGATAGTGATGAGTCTTTGTTTAACTCAATGATTGTGCTTTTTATGTCCTGACAAAAGTGGTCATGATTAAGGAGATTAAAACTGAATTTCCCAAATCCTTTGGTGTGCCTTTGTGCATTTGTAGGAGTTAAAGTGAGTTTATTAATACAGTGATCAGTAAGTGGTGCAGCAGAGTTGGTAGACTTAACTTCTAGGCCATGTGTAATATCTAATACAAGCCAAAAGTTTAGTCTAGATTTAATTGTTCCATCTGTTCCCTTTCAGTCGGATCACTACGGTGCAGCGTCAAGGATGGCAAATAGCGCCCCTGCGGGGTTCACCTGTGAAAACACTTTCAATCACGCCTGTCAAAGGGCAATGAGCTTGTTGCATGTGTTCTATAAAACATGTAGCATGCCTCATTTCTTCATCTATTTGCACTTCACCTCGCTTCACCTTGCGGACCTTCTACTGGCCGAAGGACTGCCCATCCGGAGGTGAGCCTGCTCTCTACCCTTGGCGCCACTATGAGGGATTCATCAGCAGAGCTCTGTTTAGTTCTGCTAACTGAGCGCTTCTTCACGTTTAGCACCAAGGCTAGAGTGAACTTCGCTGTTTCTGGTCTGTTTAGCTGCTAACTGGCTAGCACCCCACGTTTTGCATGGCTAACTAGGGTCTCTCACGAACAACACGAGGACGACGACGAAGGACTTCACTCGCTTAGCGCGGCTAGCGAGCAGACTTCAAAGGTCTTTTTACTCGGTTAGCGTTGCTGACGAGTACACGAGGAAGGACGATGTTCCACTTGTTTGGCGCTGCTAACAAGTCGACGACTACAGACTTTTTGCTTGTTTAGCGCTGCTAACAAATTTTTACCTTCTCTCATCTCACGGTAACCACCATGGCTCCGGAGAAGAGCAAGAATAAATCGAAAGCTTCTAACAAGGACAACAAAAGACCAAGAAGCCCAGGGTCACGTCCATATCAGAGTGCCTGCGGGTTTTTTATCTTGGAATTGAACACCCACGAAGCTTGCCCGATGTGTCTCGGAATGCTGCATGCGAAGGCTGCGCTGACCAATCCGGAGTCGTGCTCGCACTGCAGCCGACTCCGCCATGTGACGCTGGAAAAGCGAGTGGAATTCCTAGCAAAGACGCTGGGTACCTTGAGCGTGGCGAAGGACCCGTTACTGACCGAGGCCCTCAGGTCCACGGCGGAGCTGAAGTTGGACGACATGGAGATTATGGTGGTGATGTCATGGGGCGACCAGATGGACATGGCAACTCAAATATGACGTATGCAACATGCTACTGTCTGATGAGATTTCTCTGATGGCCTTGGATGAGATTTTCGACGACGAGGCGGAACAGGACGCAGAAGACGAGGCGGGCGACCTCTCCCAGGTAGTGGCGGCTGTACCTGTTGAGGCAGACTGGTCCACCTCAGCCCTTTTCGGCCTGTGCCGCTAGGCGGCCGAGTCACTGAAGGTTCCGTGGCCAGCCCCTCCACCACGGCAGCAACAGATGAGACTAGCAGGGAACTACTTTCTTTGGAGGCAGCCGACCTCAGTGAGACACAAATTACCGGTGTTCCCGGACTATTTGACCGAGCTGACGAGGTCGTGGTTGTCACCAAGGGAACCACTGTCCCTCCCGATCTCGCAGTTTTTGGATCTTGAAAACATGGAACAGGCGGGACTACTGTAGATCCCCCCCATGAATGACTCTAGCAGCGCATCTGGCGCCAAAGACGTCGTCGAGTAAGCCCACGCTTCCCAGCAAGCAGTGTCGTTTTTCAGCGACCTAGCTGGAGAAAATTTATCGTGTACAGTGCCTCGCCGCGCGTGCACTCAACATAGCAGCCATGCTCCAAGCCTACCAGGCAGAGAAGCTTCAGGAGCTGCAAGAATCCACGACTCTAAAAAGAAAGTGGCAGAGCCGCTAGAGGAGGCCCGAAGGACAGCTGATTTCATCCTTTGTCTCTCGGGCACTGCAGCAATGGCGATTGGGGAAAGCATGGCAGAGACTGTTGTGGCGCAGCGTCATCTGTGGCTTACTCTGACGGAGCTACCGGAGAGTCTGCGTACCACCCTCCTCCAACAGGCCGTGGAGCCTGCAGGTCTGTTTGGCAAGGCCCTGGACAAAATCCTGAGTCGCTGTGACCAAAGGAAAAAGCAGGAGGAAGCCCTGCGAGAAAGGATGCCCAGATGGTTCTTCTCGTCATCCAGAGAACCCAGCGGCCACAGAGCGCACTCATGTCAACATTTGCTCTCTTGACGCCCTGCACACAAGAGGCCCACACTTGAGGCTGATCAGCGGGCGACACCAGCAGCAGAGCAGCGTGGACACGCACCACAGTGCCAACAGTCCTGGTCAAAGCACTGTTTTGTGCCTCGACAGGCCGGACAGCTCGAACCTCCTCAGTGGTTCGAGAGAGGAAACGGAAGCCGGCCTAACACAGCTGAACTTGTTTCCATAACTAACAGAGCGTTTCCACCCACTGGGAAAAAGGAAAGCCCACCATTTTCAGGACATTTCGAAGCCCAGGAGGCCTCGATTGATTGGACCAACATGTTTGTTAAATCACAAAACACGTTTGTTAAATCACAAAACACGTTTTCCTGTCTGTGCAATAAAAACAAAATGTTGTTTGCAAGCACCAATAAACATTGTGTTCAAACGTTTTTGTGACAAAAATCAGAATTAAAGGGGCAACCCAACCCTCTTTTCATGAAACAAACATTAAAAATAAAGAGGTCAGAGAACCGTCTCCACCTCCTATTACAACTTTGTCCACTAGAGAGCCCAATGAGCCCACAAATGAACATGCCACTCAGGCTCGCTTCATGTGCGAGTGCCTGGGCCGCATGCGTGCCGTCTCAATGGGTCATGGGAACTGTAGTCCGAGGCTACAGATTACAGTTCCGCAGCCGCCCCTGGCGCTTCAGTGGTGTAATAATGTCAACAATAAGCCCATATCGTGTACCTACGATGAAAGAGGAGATTCAGGCACTCTTACAGAAAGGTGCAATAAGAATTATTCCTCAAAAAGACGCAAACAACGGTTTTTACAGCCACTACTTTGTGGTTCCGAAGAGGGACGGTGGCCTTTGCCCAATTTTAGATCTGAGACGTTTAAACGCATGGCTGAGGTCGTACACGTTCAAAATGTTGACATTGCGTCAGGTAATACATTCTTTACGCCCAGGAGACTGGTGCACCTCTGTGGATCGCCTACTTTCTTATTCCAATATTGCACAAACACAGAAAGTTTCTGAGATTTGCATTCGAGAACATGGCATACGAGTATCAGGTCCTCCTTTTTGGGCTCTCCCTAGCTCCGCACGTTTTCACAAATTGCCTCAAGGCGGCGCTCACACCAATGAGGAACCAAGGTGTCCGAGTTTTGAATTATCCCGACGACCTTCTCATGCTGACGGGGTTGCGCCACCAGGCCGAGGCCCACACAAACCTGCTGATGTCACATCTACAGGCCCTGGGCTTCATAATAAACAAAGACAAAAGTCAGCTGCTGCCCAGCCAGACAATTTGTTTTCTTGGTCTTCAAATAGACTCAATGCATTATCATGCAAAACTGTCAGAGAGGAGACTGTTAGATTTCAGCCGATGCTTGGCTCTGTTCCAACAGAATCAGATGTTTACGACCAAACACTGTCAGTGGTTGTTAGGCTACATGGCCTCCATGGTCATCGCCGTCCCGCTAGGCCGGCTGAGGATGAGAGAGTTTCAGCGTTGGTTTCACATGAAACAAAGACATACCCCCCCCTCAACACCAGCAGGTGAGAATCATTCCATCCTGCCTGCGTGCTCTGAGGCCGTGGTCAGACAAAATGGCCCTCAGCAGGGGGGTTACCCTGGGCCGAGTCTTGTCACGCATAGTGGTCACGACAGATGCGTCACTAAAGGCCTAGTTATACTCGCGCTTTGGTCCGCTGGCTGGAGCGCGCAAGCCACGCGGCTTCATGCGTTTACAGTGTTGCCGCTGTGTTTATGGTTGACGCACGGCGGCGCATGGCAAAGTGCTGTTCTTTTACGGACCAGCAGGTGGCAGTACCCTCTAAAACCTGTACATATGTTGCAAGAAAGGGTATAGAAGAAAAAATTACCGTAGAAGAACTGTTTGAAATCCCACAACAACAAGAGGAATTTAATACATTTGTATCACATACAAAACATTCCTCCATGCGACGCGACGCCATCTCCACAACCACAGCGGCGCAGACAGCTGCAGGCTCTGGCGTGAAGAGCGTGAAGGCTGTCGGTTGAGGTCTCCACCCGACCTGTCAATCAATTCTGAAGCGCCCACGGCGCGCACACTAGGCTTGCGGAGTTTCAAAAAATCAGAGGTGCGCGACACGCGCCAAAACAACGCACGGGGCCTATGCGCAAGGGCGGGACGCTGATATTGTGTCACTTTTGGCGCGCGCACTGTCGCGCGCTGCGTCAAGTATAAATCTAGCTTAACCGGGTGGGGGGGATCTGCAGGCACGTGCGCGGCCTCTGGTCCAAGCATCAACAAGAGCTGCACATAAATCAACTGGAAATGTTGGCGGTTTTTCTCTCTTTAAAACATTTCAACAGGTTGAAACTGATTTGTCAGAAAAATGTGCTGATTCGCAGCGACAACACCTGTGTAATCTCATATATAAAAAAGGAAGGCGGCACGAAATCCCGACCCCTCCTTCGCCTGATGAGCAAGTTGTTTCAAGGGAACAGCAAGCATCTCCTGTCGCTCAGAGCAACACGTACCAGGTGTGCAAAACCATGGAACGGACGCACTCTCTAGGGGTGCTCCGTTGGCGTCAGAATGGCGTCTGCACCCTGAGGTGGTTCAGCAGATATGGCAGAGGTTCGGGAAGGCCAGCATAGATCTGTACGC
This sequence comes from Garcialebias charrua, assembly GCA_038048925.1. Lineage (NCBI taxonomy): Eukaryota > Metazoa > Chordata > Actinopteri > Cyprinodontiformes > Rivulidae > Garcialebias > Garcialebias charrua. Next base: position 8,167 of record JBBPBX010061063.1, read on the forward strand.
CTCAAAACAAAATGCCCAATGTCCTATGTATTTCTCCATACTGGACGTGAACGCACCATTAGGCATGGGCGCTCTGACCGCTGTGTGGCCGGCATCAGTGCATCTTTATGTTTTTCCCCCGGTGGCACTGATCCCAGTGACCTTGGAGAGGGTGCGCAGACACGGCCTCCAGCTGATTCTGGTTGCACCGAGGTGGCCCAAACAAGCTGGTTTGCCAAGATAATATCTCTAGCAGGGCAGCCATGTACCTGCCTGTATGCAGAGACCTGCTGACTCAGGCCCACAGGCAATTATAGCACCCGAGGCCAGAGCTGTGGAGTCTGTGGGCTTAGCCCCTGAGAGGTTAAATCTGATGACCTTTGGCCTTCCTGCTAACGTGATAAAAACAATCCAGTGTACACGAGCTAATTCAACTCAGTCACTTTATGCGTTGAAATGGCGTGTTTTTGAGACCTGGTGCCAGGAGAGAAATTGTATTTCATTTTCCAGCACTATTCCTCAGGTCCTCACTTTTCTACAGGACTTAGTGGAGAAAGGTCGGTCCTTCTCTACTATTAAAGTCTATTTATCTGCTATTTCTGCATGTCATGAAGGCTGGGGGGGGGAGTCACCCAGCTCCCACCCCCTCGTGATCCGGTTCATGAAGGGAGTGCTGCATTTGAGGCCTCCTAGCAGAAATATAGCACCACAGTGGGATCTGAACCTGGTACTGCATGCTCTCTGTGACACCCCGTTTGAGCCACTCGAGAGTGTGAATATAGATATTTTATCTTATAAAACAGCTCTCCTTCTGGCTCTATGCTCTGCAAAGCGAGTGGGTGACCTTCATGCCCTTTCTGTGCATCAGATGTGCACTCAGTTTGCACCTGACAGCTCTAAAGTGATGTTGCGCCCAAACCTGGCTTACGTCTCAAAGGTCCCCTCTCCTTCAGATAAGGGTTTATCTTTTCAGCTCTCAGCTTTTCCTCCACCTCCAGTTGTTACTGTGGAACAGAAGCATATGAACACTCTCTGCCCTGTTCGTGCATTACGCATTTACATAGAGAAGACGAAGAGCTGGCCCAAGACTAATCAGCTGTTTGTGTGCTTTGCTAAACCTGCTATGGGAAAAGCTTTGTCAAAACAACGCCTCTCCCACTGGGTCACTGAGGCTATTTTTAAAGCTTAAAGCAGTATGGGCAAACCAGCACCAAGTGGGGTGCACGCACAACAAACGAGAGGCCTAGCCACATCCTGGGCCCTGTTTAGGGGTGTTCCTGTAGCAGAAATATGTTCTGCTGCTAACTGGACATCTCCCAACACTTTCATTAAATTCTGCAGCTTGGATGTCACAACATGTGACGTCACCCAGGCTGTGCTTTCTTCACAAAAGAGTTGAACGTGCTCTTGCTGTCAGCATAAGGCCTACACTCTGCTTATGCATTTCTGGGGTGTGATGGTATGTTCCCATCCTTGACGTAGCACCGTAGTGACCCTTTGAAAGGGAACTGTAGGTTATGTACCATAACCAATGTTCCCTGAACGAGGAGAACATGGTGCAACACAGGTTGGCCCCTCCAATGCTTTGTTTAAAGCTCGGCAAACTGCTTGCAGATGAAGAAATGAGGCGTGCTGCATGTTTTATATTAAGTGGCGGAGCCCCCTTACACATGCAACAGGCTTGTTGGCCTTTGACAGGCGTGATTGAAAGTGTCTTCACAGGTGAACCGCGCGGGGGCGCTATTTCCCATCCTTGACGTTGCACCTTGTTCCCCTCCTCCAGGGAACATTGGTTATGGTGCATAACCTCCAGGTTTTAAACCAGTTAAAAACTTGTGCCTCTGGATGTAAAGTGTGCCATGTATCATTCAACTTGAAACTCATTACAAAATTCTAACAAAATGGAGTTGTAATGATGATTTTGCATCTTTGATGGACATCTATCACGCCATTTGTCCATTACCATATAATGGTCTCCTCCAAAAATAATTTCACAGTTTACATATATTTGAGACAGGCCTTTTAAATGCATTGCTCAATTCTGTAAAGTTTTTTTTTTTTTTTGTGACCGTTGTAACTATATATTACTGTATTATAAAACAAACCTCTAAATATGCATCATTCACCACCAAAAGTTCACACTATAATTTGTTATAAATAAACAAAATCAGTTGTTTTTATTGGTAACAATTACAAGTTGTTAGTTAACTTTCAGACATTGACGAGTACAATTGAGGCAGTTTGTCTCACAATGGCTATGGATGGATATAAATTCAAACTTAGTTAATGTGAACACTACATGCTCTCGTCAATATTTAATTTATGTTTGTGCATTACTTATAAAACAGCTTGACAAATCTCAGGAAAAATCATGTAATATTGGGTCATTTTCCTCGATAAATGACCAAGTATAATATTTTGTCTCATTTGTTTAACTGGGTTCTCTTTATCTACTTTTAGGACTTGTGTCAAAATCTGATGATGTTTTAGGTCATTTTTATGCAGAAATTTATAAAGTTTTAAAGGCTTCACAAACTTTCAAGCATCGCTGTATGTGTGAATTTAAAGTTATAATTGTGCCTGATGTTCACGTTTTCTGTGGTCCCTGCAGATGTTCAGCAGATGGTTCTGATTAAAGAAGCTCCTGAAGTACAGATGCTTGGGATGGATCAACAGGATCCAGAGACCCTCAACATAAAGGAGGAAGATGAGGAACTGTGGACCAGTCAAGAGGGAGAGCAGTTTTGTGTGAAAACAGAGACTGATGACCCCGGGTTTGCATTCACTGCTGTTCCTTTGAAGAGTGAGGAAGATGAAGAGAAACGTCTATTTTTACAGCTTCATCAGCACCAAGTAAAAGAGGAAGATCTTCCAACCAGCAGTTCAGCTGACCAGATGAAAGCATCAACTGGTGGAGAGGACTGTGGAGGAGCAGAGACTACCAGGAACCCAGATCTAAATACTTATGGAGATGATTGCAGCTCTTCAGAGACTGAAGTCAGTGAGGATGATGAAGGTGATGATGTGAATGACTCTGACTCTCAGCTAAAAGACTTATCAGACTCTGGGTCAGAACCTGAAGACGGTGACAAAGACTGGAAGAAGAGCAGAGCTCCTGAGTCAGGCGTAAACACTGTCAACAAATCTTGCAGCTTCACTGAGCATGGGAAACAATTTCACAAGACAAGTCAGTCAGTGATGTCTTCAAGTTGTTTGGTTGTCAAGGAATGTGTTGAAGTGAAGAAAACTGGAGGCTCAGTCGAGAAAAGACAGTCAAGACAGACCTCATTTAGTTGTAAAGACTGTGGAAAAAGATTTAACAGAAAGGGTGATCTAAACAAACACATGGTAGTTCACACAGGACAGAAAGCATTTGTTTGTGATCTTTGTGGACAAAGGTTTGGACGGAAGTCAAATTTAAACACACACATGATAGTTCACACAGGACAAAAACCATTTGCTTGTGATCTTTGTGGACAAAGGTTTGGACGGAAGTCAAATTTAAACACACACATGATAGTTCACACAGGACAGAAACCATTTGCTTGTGATCTTTGTGGACAAAGGTTTGGATGTAAGTCAGCTTTAAACACACACATGATAGTTCAACCAGGACAGAAAGCATGTGTTTGTGATCTTTGTGGACTAAGGTTTGGATGTAAATCAGCTTTAAACACACACATGATAGTTCACACAAGACAGAAAGCGTTTGTTTGTGATCTTTGTGGTCAACGCTTTGGATATAAGTCGTCTTTAAACAAACACATGATAGTTCACACAGGACAGAAACGGTTTAGTTGTAAAGTATGTGGAAAAAGATTTAACAGAAAGGATAATCTAAACACACACATGATGGTTCACACAGGACAGAAAGCATTTGTTTGTGATCTTTGTGGAAAAAGGTTTGGATGGAAGTCAATTTTAAACACACACATGATAGTTCACACAGGACAGAAAGCATTTGTTTGTGATCTTTGTGGAAAAAGGTTTGGATGTAAGTCAGCTTTAAACACACACATGATAGTTCACACAGGACAGAAAGCATTTGTTTGTGATCTTTGTGGACAAAGGTTTGGATACAAGTCAGCTTTAAACTCACACAAGATAGTTCACACAGGACAGAAAGCATTTGCTTGTGATCTTTGTGGACAAGGGTTTGGATACAAGTCAGCTTTAAACACACACATGATAGTTCACACAGGACAGAAAGCATTTGTTTGTGATCTTTGTGGACAAAGGTTTGGATACAAGTCAGCTTTAAACTCACACATGATCGTTCACACAGGACAGAAAAAATTTGTTTGTGATCTTTGTGGACAAAGGTTTGGACAGAAGTCGACTTTAAACTCTCACATGATAGTTCACACAGGACAGAAACCATTTGTTTGTGATCTTTGTGGACAAAAGTTTGGACGGAAGTCAAACTTAAACAAACACATGATAGTTCACACAGGACAGAAACCATATGTTTGTGATCTTTGTGGACAAAGGTTTGGACAGCAGTCAAATTTAAACAAACACATGATAGTTCACACAGGACAGAAACCATTTGTGTGTGATCTTTGTGGACAAAGGTTTGGACAGAAGTCAAATTTAAACACACACATGATAGTTCACACCAGAGCTATATAGAGAGAGAGTTGTGACACGCTTTGTACTCGCCGATAGGCGGTCACGTGGTTCACGCAGCTCTCAATTGTTCCAAACAGCTCGTCGCTGTCAGTCAGTTTGAGCAGCTTATGGCGCAACAAAATTCGACTTTTCTTACTTTGTCCGGCGTCTTTCAGTAATGAGCAGCAACAAACTGATTACTGATTACAGGTGGTCCCCGACTTACGAGCGAGTTCCGTACTTATGAGTTGCTCGTAAACCGAAAATTCGTACCGCGGAACGGCCCACAGTGGCTATCTCGTAAAACCGGAACTTTGCTCGCAAATAGAAAAAAGACGCTAGCGCTGCGGCGCACACCCGTTTATCAACATGAGACTGTACAAGCGTACATACTGATCCTTAAACATGCACAACACTTTATTTACAAGCAGTTAGCTAGCACATTACACCACACATTCATCTATAAACACATACCTGCCTTTTGTTTTCACACGACAGACACGTCGTCTCTCGCCCCCCCCCTCCGCGCGCTCTATGTGCAGTCAAAGTGCAGTGCAACTGTCTAGTCCAGACAGAAAGGACTGTTAGTATCCTAACTTCATACAGAAAAAGTTTTAATAACTTACCGAAAGCCGTCTGCTTGCGCCGCCTTCAGATGCATCTGTTAGCATTAGCCCCCCCGAATCCGCAGCTCCGGGCAGTCCGGTTTATCTGCATCTCCAAAAATGCTGTCGGCTTTGTTATTCCAAGTTAGCTCGTTGTCCCCCGATGTCTTCGGCTTCCAGTCCGACATCGAGGCGAGCTCCAGGGACCTCTGATCGCACAAAGCCGGCTGTCGAAGCAACAGCTCTGGTGGGGTCCGGTTTAGCATGTTAGCCTTAGCTCATACCATGAGCTGCTGGTCTCGCGCGGCGCTGTGGGAGCGCTCGGCGGAGCGATCGCGGCTGCTGCTCCAGTCCTGAGACATTCACAGAGTTCAGGGAGTGTTTCCAGTTAATTTATCCGTATGAGGCATGCTCTTATGGGAGAAACAGTCCTCCAAAAGCCGACTGCCGAGACTGGAACTAATGAATGTAAAATGGCGGAGGCGGTATTTCCGGTTCCTGGTTCCCGCAGGAAGTTGTTCAAAAAAGCACGAAATTATTTTAAAAAATGATAATAATGATACTTTACGTATTTATAAAGCCATTTAAAACATTCACAGCTGCAACAAAGTGCTGTACACATGAAATTAAGAACATTTAAACCCCCCCCAAAAAAAATAAATTATTTTTTTTTATTTCATATTTTTATTAATTATGATAATCTCGTAAAGTCGAACGCTCGTAGGTCAGGGCGCTCGTAAGTCGGGGACCACCTGTATTTCACTGACTATGCGTTTTATCAAAGCATTTTTAGACGTGGCAGATACATTTATCATTACAGTGAAACGAGACTGTAAACACATTTGTTAGAAAATAAATGTCTATGCAATACAATGATCAATATAGCCATGTCAACAGTGTTTTATAATGTTACACATGTAAAAAAAAAAAACTTTTTATAAAGCTATTTCTGATGTTATGTGCATGAGAATTCTCCACCTTGCCTCCATGCCAGCAGTATCTGCTCCAGCTTACCTTAGATCTGGGATGAAGTCTTCATTTCTGCACATTATAATATAATTGTTCTATTTGTGTTTTTTTTTAATATAGCAACAAAGTACAGTACTGTACCTGGATAACAGAGTTGATTGTGCTTGTAGCCTGACTACTACTGTAAAATTGCAATTCACTGATTAAAATGTTAATCTAAATGAAACCGTTTCGAGTTATAATCATAACAGATGACCAGTGGTGGGCATATGAACGCTAGAGAGCGCTAATCCGCTTACAGTGGACCTAAACTTTTTGTCAGCGTTTTTGTGGTTTGACTAACTTTTATAATTCATAAGCGGATTTGTGCTATTTTTATTTAAAATGCAGTACCGCTAATAACTAATTATCTATCAGTAAAAACCAATAAACTTATTTAGAGGCTCTTATTCTGGCTCTGTTGCTGCTAGTTTTACCTTTTTCCCCACCGTAAAGAGCAGAGAGGAGGGAGGGTTGGAGGGGGAGCAGAGCGGAGAACAGACTCGGATCTACCATGTAGGTAAATGATGCCGTTGCCTGGGGATCCCAATCAGCATGGGGCCCCGCCGCGTCCCGGCCAGTCACCTACATCCCTAACATTGATCCTGCTTGTTAATGTACATTTAACATAAAAATAATTATAGTTACGATGAAAACGATCATTAAATACGCAATAAAAAAAACGGTCGATTTCTTTATCCCCCTACTAAAAATGGACTATTCCATCTTGACATCTTCCGGGTCAGAGGTGAACTCAGGGGCTAATTCTGTGGCTAGCTGTTTGTGCTGGGTACTTGGATAAATCCGCAGAGAACCCCGCTGTTTCAAGCCAAATTAACGCGGCCGGAGGATTTTATTGTGTGTTTTGTGTCGACCATTCGACGGTGAGTCGTTAGTTTTATGTATTTTAGTTACTTTTCATTAAATCTGTTGACTACCTATAGAATCTTGACATCTTCCGGGTGTTGCAGAAAGTGCCTCCACTGCATGTGATGAATGGCTCAGTGAGTGGTATGTGTGTGTGTGGGAGGGTGAGATGTGTGTCGGCCATCCGCCGGCCAGAAGAGGGCGCTACGTGCTCATGTTCTGCACGTGTTGATGAGAGCAAGACGCGACGGTGTGTGTGTGTGGAGAAAAGTAAACAGTGTAGGGATATAGCACCCTCATGTCCGTATGAGATGTGGGCCTCTCCACATCTCTCTGAAACTCTCTGTGTTTAGACTTTCTTGAAGCTCTCAAGGACACTATTTTTACAATTATTATGAATTAATGGACACTAATTAATCAGATTGAACTTTCTTTTTAATGTGTGTTAATTCAGAATTGATCAACAGTATATTTTTGTCATTTAATGATGATTTTACTACTGGTATATTTTAAATATGCCAAAGTTAAGAGAACATCTCAGAATGATCTTGCTTTAAACTGTCTGCTCTATGCAGAATAAGTGTCTAAAGTTGAATGAACAATCCTTCGTATTTGTTTGAACTGTTAGAACTTCTGGTGATGATGAAGTGGGGGCTGCAGCATAACCATGTAGATGTCCTGGACGACTGGGAATGTTCACCAGCATGTTGTTGGAGGACCACACGGGGCTACCAGATCAGCAAACATTAGTTAGTACTTTGTTCTTACATAGAAGTGAAATGCCTTTTCTGTAAAACAGGCCATTAGATGTAATAATCCTTTTGTATTACACGTCTAACTAAGCATTACTAAAGCTTACCATTTATATTTACATGTGTTTCTGCATCTGAGGATGCAGAAACACATGTAAACATGGTGACTGCCTCACTCCCTGCATCAGATGTAATGTTGCAAAATATTGTACAGGAAACAAAGATGGAGGAGGAGACCAACGAAGGAAGTCTTGTAAAGAGGAGGAAACATAAGAAAGAACAAACATCTCAACCTGAAAGTCAAAACTGCACCACAGAAGTGGAAAAAGAAAAAAGTAAAAAGGTGAACATGGTGGCGAAACAAGAGACATGTTGGGATCAAAGTGTTGAGCAGGACGAGAAGATGAAAACGAGGAAACTTGACATCAGTGACATGGATGAGGAAGACAAGAGTGTGAGCAAAAAGAAGAAGCAGACTGAGGGATGTGTTGAAGAAAAGAAGAAGGGAAACGCTGTAACTACAGATGTTACGGAAACGAAAAACAAAAAGAAAGCTAAAGTCAAGGAAAACGGAGTGACGTTAGAAACACCGCAGGTTGAAATTGAGGAGGCAAACTTGAAAAGGAAGAAGAAGAAAAAGAAAGAGGCGAAGAAGGAAGCAGCCGAGATGAAAAGCAAGAAGAAAAAAGTGGTTGAAGACAAACGTCACAGAGAAAGAAAGAAAAAGGACAGAAAAGCAACGGTGCTAAATGAAGTAGGACCCAGTTCGTTTACTGTTGAGACAGAAAATGGACAAGTGTTCAGAAGAAACCGAAGGAGTCTGTTAAAGGTTCAAGATGCTAACCATCAGGTCGAAGAGGATGAATCTGAACAGTAGAGTGTTACATCAGATGAACACCATAATGAACCTCTTTCACCTTCACCAACAACAGAGACACCGAGAAGGTCTTCCCTGTAATATACTGTCACGTACATATACGTGCTTACGTTAGAATGTACGTGATGACGTAGTTACGTAGTTGACGCAACTTTACGTATGTTACGTTGTTGTTGTACCGACCAGATGAATGGCGGACATGTTGAATAAAAGCTCGCGGTGAACCAGACTGAATCTTCTACCATCCTTCGATCCTGTCGGTAATCGTGCACATTAAAGATAGCTGTATCAAAGATGGACAGCTGATCTTTTACATGGTGTCAGAAGTTTGTGGATAATCGAGAAGAATCCCGAACGTTTTGCCCATCGACCTGACGACGGAAGATGGAGAACGCAGGTGTACCGATACCGCACATGGACTGGGACGCGACGAACTTACCGGACGCGTGGAGGAGATTTCGACAACACGTCGAACTGATGTTCACCGGGCCACTCAAGAGCAAGTCTCAAGAAGAGAAATGCAGCTACCTGCTCCTGTGGATTGGAGAGAAAGGTAGAGACATCTTCAACACATGGGACCTCACTGCGGACCAAAGAAAGGTACTGAAAACCTACTTTGATAACTTCGAGGCATACGTCACGCCGAAAGCTAATCCAATCTTCGCACGTTACAAGTTTTTCGAGAAGATTCAGGGAGAAAATGAAAGCTCAGAAAAGTTTGTGACAGAGCTTAAACTGTTGGCGAAAGACTGTAATTTCCCGAACACGGACGAGATGATAAGGGACAGAATTGTGTTTGCTACTAATTCACCGAGAGTCCGTGAAAAGCTACTTTGTCAAGGTCCAGATTTAACGCTAGAAAAAGCGATCGATGTTGCCAGATCGTTCGAATTATCACGACAGCAACTACAGACTATGACAAACGCCGCGATTAGCATGCCAGCACAGTCCGTGCACGTGGTTAGCAAAAGCCGCAGCATGCTAACGCACCACAGTAGCAAAGCAACAGGCCACAGCAACGAAGGCGTCGCTCAAAGCAAAAATATGTGCAGAGCATGTGGGAGAGGACACAGCCGCACAGAGGAATGTCCCGCAAAAGGACGCCAGTGCAATAATTGCAAGAAATTTAACCATTTCGCCAACGTGTGCAGGACGAAAGCACCACAGCGCAAACAAAGCTTTGCACCCAGAAGAGTGCATCACGTCGCAGACAGCCACGAACAACCACAAGAGGAGCTGTTTATCGACACAATCACTACAAAGTATGAAAATACTAACAAAGAACAAGCTTATGCAGAGTTGGAAGTTGGAGAAAAAAGACAAAAACTCAGCTTCAAAGTAGACACTGGGGCACAAGCGAACATAATACCAGCAGGAACATTTCATCAAATGTTTGGTAGTATGCCATTAAACCCCACGACTAGTAAACTCACAGCATATGGAGGTCAAACACTGAAAACAGAGGGTTCGTGCAGATTGTCGTGCAGCTACAAAAACACGTCTGTTTGGCTGGAATTCGACATAGTCTGTGCCAACGCACCTCCTGTTTTGGGCATGAGAGCGTGTTTAGACTTAAATATAGTCAAACTAGTACACACTGTTGGTGTGACGCTCAAAGAAAACACAGACATTTATGAGGAATTTGCTGATGTGTTTCAAGGGATTGGTCTGTTTCCAGGAGAATGTCAGATCGAGCTAAAACCCTCAGCATCGCCCGTGGTGTGCCCTCCACGACGCATACCTTTTGCCCTCCGTGACCGCCTGAAGGCTGAATTGGACGAGATGGAGAAAAACGACATCATACAGAGAGTCACAGAACCAACTGAATGGGTGAACGCTCTCGTCGTCGTAGAAAAACCTAAGACTAAAAAGCTGAGAGTCTGTCTGGATCCACGTCCACTGAACAAAGCGATCCAGAGACCACACTACCCACTACCGACCTTGGACGACGTAACACCAAAACTGGCTGGAGCAAAGTATTTCAGCGTGTTGGACGCCAGGTCAGGATACTGGACAATTAAACTCAACGAAGAATCATCGATGTTGACCACTTTCAACACAATTTATGGCAGGTATCGCTTCAAAAGACTGCCATTTGGGATCATCTCAGCTCAAGATGAGTTCCAGAGAAGAGTGGATGAAGCCTACGAGGGACTGCCAGGCGTGGCTACCATCGTGGACGACATTTTAGTGTACGGAAGCACTAAACAAGAGCACGACGCAAACCTACACTCAGTTTTGGAGAGGACCCGCCAAAAGGGTATAAAACTGAACAAAGACAAAAGCGTAATTTGTGTACCCGAAGTCAACTATTTTGGACACACGTTGACCTGTGATGGTATTCGTCCAGACCCCAACAAGATTGAGGCCATCAGAGACATGCCACCGCCTCAAAACAAGTCTGAACTAGAAACCATACTGGGCATGGTCACCTACCTCGCAAAGTTTGCACCACGACTGTCAGAAGTGACTGCGCCGCTCCGAGAACTCCTGAAAGAAAAGAACGAGTTCGTATGGGACACAAACCAAGAAGCCGCTTTCAAGTGTGTGAAAGATCTACTCACAACAGAACCAGGTCCAGTACTCCAGTACTTCGACCACAAAAAGGAAGTAAAGCTGCAAGTAGATGCTTCAAAGTACGGTTTAGGCGCCGTATTGCTACAAGATGAAAAACCAGTAGCCTACGCATCTAAAACCCTCAACGAGACTGAAGTAAACTATGCACAGATCGAGAAAGAACTCTTTGCAGTACTCTTTGGCTGTAAACGTTTTCACCAATACCTGTACGGACGTCAGGTAATCGTTGAGTCAGACCACAAACCACTGGAGTCAATTATGCGAAAACCCCTCGCAGCTGCTCCTCCAAGACTTCAACGAATGATCATACAGCTACAGAGGTACGACATCGTCATCGTACACAAACCAGGCAAGCATATACCCGTCGCAGACACGTTATCCAGAAAACCCACTGCACGCCACGATCCTTCATTAAGCGAAGGTATGGACTTCCAAGTGCACACTGTGATGGACAATGCACCTGTGAGCGACCGCAAAATGATGGAAATCAGAGACGCTACAGCAAGAGATGAACAACTCATACTCTTAAAGAGGATTATCCAGTCGGGTTGGCCAGAATCAGCCAAGAAATGCCCACAAGCTGTTTCAGAATACTGGAACATTAGACATGAGCTCTCAGAAGCTAATGGTATTCTTCTAAAAGGTGAGAAAATTGTTATTCCAAATGTGTTGAGAACTGAAATGTTGTTACGTATACATACAGGGCATTTAGGAATGGACAAATGTAAACAGAGAGCTAGAGATATATTGTTTTGGCCAGGTATGGGAAAACAAATAGAGACACTAGTTGGGTCATGCGACATCTGTTTGGAGCACAGAAGCTCACTCCCAAAAGAACCAATGGTTTCTCACCCAATACCAGACCAACCTTGGCAAGCTGTAGCGACAGACCTGTTCAAATGGAACAACATCGACTACATCGTCACTGTAGACTACTACAGCAGGTACTTTGATGTGGAAAAAATTCCCAACCTCACATCATCAGTGGTTATTCAAAAACTAAAAGCCACATTCGCCAGATTTGGAATTCCACAGACTGTAGTAAGTGACAATGGACCCTGTTACAGCTCACAAGAATTCAGAAACTTCGCCAAAGCATGGGACTTTGAACACATAACAAGCAGCCCCATGTACCCACAGAGCAACGGGTTGGCAGAAAGAACTGTGAGAACTGTCAAGGCTCTCATGGAGAAAGCACACATGAAGAGAACAGACCCCTACCTCAGCCTGTTGGAATACAGGAACACCCCAGTTGATGGATTCAAATCACCAGCACAACTGCTGATGAGCAGGAGACTTCGCTCAATCCTTCCATCCACGAAAGAGCAACTACAACCTGAACTAACTCGCCAGAGCGACATTCGCCGCAGAAGACAGAGATGTCAAAAGCGACAAAAGTGGTACTATGACAGAACTGCCAAACCACTGCCAGCGCTGCCACCGGGATCTGCTGTTCGTTTTCAACTGCCAGATGTTACTTGGAAACCAGCAACTGTCATCGGACCAGCAAAGACTAATCGCTCATACCACATCAAGACGGAAGATGGTTCTGAAATCAGAAGGAACAGACGGCATCTGATTCCAACTCCCGATGTCACCACACCAGATTATCCAGAACCAGAACCACCAAACATTGCACAACAAACAGGCATGGACAGTGAAGAAAGTTCAGAGTACACACCTCTGATACAAACCCGATCAGGTCGAGTGGTGAGACCCAGAAACGTTTTGGATTTGTAAAAAAAAAAAAAAAAAGGAAAAATGCTTGTGAAATGTATGTTCAAGAATTGTGAAAAAAAA
>JBBPBX010061065.1:0-21241 GCA_038048925.1 Garcialebias charrua
CGATAGGTGAGGTGTGCTTCACATTATAAAGTCTCTCACATGAGTTTACTCTATTATATAAAACTGATCCAAAACATGCACACAATCTATGCTGGAAGCCAAACACACACACCCAGGCGCGCACTTACATACACAAACAGGTCTTTGTGTTAGGTCATAATCCTTGAGATGAGCCGTATCGAACATCAATGGACTCATCAATCACACAATCTGGGAAAATTGCAGGGACCCTAAGTGTGTTTGTGAGAGACAAAACGTGTTTGTCACTTCTGCATGTCAGCGCACATTTAAAGGTTATGATTCATTTTGGTCGATCAAGTGGATGTATGGATCCTCGTGTTGAAACTTTGTCATTTTGGTGTCAGCGTGTAATCACATGTGTCTGCTCTGGTCTAAAACTATTGATCACAGGAAGTGGCAGTGTCTTTGTGTGAATGTGTGTGTTTCCATGTCCGGGAGGCTTATCGCTCGATAAAAATCCTTTGACAAAGAGTCAGAAGTTGTTTGCTTAAATTTCTTGTTCCCGTTTTACATTCAGGACTGCTTTTTCATTTGAATGTGCACCCATTTATCAACCTTCAATCGAACACGCAAACATAATTAGGACATTGGCACTTCATTATCCTTCTGACCGCTGAGGCCAGCAGAAAAGGACCTTTATAAAATGGTGCAGTGTTGAGAGAAAGATGAAAATGACCTGTAGGATTTCAATGGGAAAAGTAATTTTACCTCCACTGTGAGGTCACTGGAAAGAAAAACAAGGGACTATTGGGGAACAAAATGTTATCTTTCAAATGGAAACACTAAGGTGCATTAGGCAAAACTGTTTTGTAGGCTAATATTGCTTTTAAATTGCAGTTATTTCCCAATAGATTACACTTTGGCCCATTTGCAGAACCATCTATTTTGACTTCATCAAGGGCTTTTGCAGGAACGGACCAATAACAATCAGTCAATGTAATTTCTCAAGTTTAAAATAAAGCAACTCTGCAAAATTATCCAACTAGATTTTTTTTTTTCAAGTTTATTTTTATTTTGTGTTTTGAAAGTGAGTGAAAACCCAGAAGTAAATCTGTGGGAGGGAACTGTGTAGGAAGGATTTAGACGACTTTGGTTAAAGCTGCTATCTGTGATTTCTGTATGACCAAAACACTTAGAAAATTTTTGAACAGGGAAAGCATTCTGCTCCCTCCCCCTCAGAGCCATATATGGCTGCTCCTCCGTGGTCTGTTGAACTTGACATGTGCTCCGCCTCCTGCTGCATTTTCTCTCGCTGACACTGCATATTCTGTTTTTTTTGTTTTTTTTCTGTTGTTTGTTGTTTAAGGAAATTCTGCCATTGCTGTTCATCATTCTTTAGTTTGTAGCAGGTCGCTTTTGTAAATGAGCCCTCGAGGCTCAATGAGATTTACCTGACTAAATAAAGGTTTAATGAATGAATATGGTAATGAAACGTTCTAAAAAAAATAATAAAACCATGGAGAGCTGGTCCAGCACACCAGAAGACCAGAAAATATGCAGGGACTCGGGCAGCAACGTAAAACCCGAGTTTAATTCTTTCGTGACAACCTGCCGTTTCCTCATTCATTTGCACTCAACGGAGGGAGGAGGAGGAGGGAGCGATCACTTGACTTTTGGCAAAAAACAAAAGAAAACTCCAGATAAGGGATTAAGAAGGGGAATTTAATACATTTGTGTCACATATAAAACAGTCCTACATCGCTTTGAATGAGAACATGTGCAGATGCTCGCTGTCTGCGCACTGGGACAGGTGGTGGCGTGGGTTGGGGCATGAGAAGCTCTGTTGAGGACAACTGGAACGCAGATTTACTGGCTGATTAAAAACTCGTTTTTTTTTTATTGGCTGGTTAAACGAGGGGCACTCTGGTTTTTATAAATGCTTTTATTACCACCGGGAGACGCCAGAGGACTATAGTTTTTTTCAGAGATTACCTGTCAAACATCTATCTTTCATTACATAGTGGCAGAGTGAAGAAATATGTTTAAAAAATAAGTTACATACATCAGCTTTAAGTTGACAGGGTAATACTTTTTAAGTAAACTTTGGTTCTTTTCTTAATTGTTTTTGCAAGTTTCTGAGGGATAGGATTCCAGAAGTCCAAGGAAGCTACTATACTTGCCGCCGTACATGCCACACTGCCGTATAAGTCGCATCAGTCCAAATATGTCTGATAAAGTGGAAAACACGTAAATATATATATTAGCGGTATAAGTCACAGTTATGCTAATTTATGCAAAAAACTCGTTCCTTTCCTTCAGGGAACATGAGTTATGGTGCATAACTTTCAGTTCCCTTTCAGTTGGTCTCTCGGTGCAACATACTTGCTATGGGAACGTAATCCACTCACGCCCTTGAAATGCTCAGTAAAATGCATGCTAGAGTGAACGTCTGCCTGTGACCAACAGGCACCCCAAGGCTACTTTCTACTATGTGTTAGAAAGGACAGCCTGAGTTACGTCACCCGCAGTAACATCCAAACTGTAATGCTTTGCAAAAGTATTTAATGAGCTCCAATTCGCAGTAGCACTTAATGTCTGCGACTGGCACACCCTTAAATAATGACCAGGAAGTGGCCAAGCCCCTAGTGGAGTGAGCATGTCTGTTGACCTTTGCTACTGTAGGCCCTCTTAATGGCCTCAGTCACCCAATGTGAGAGGCGTTGTTTTGATAGGGCTCTCCCTGTAGCAAGTGCTGCAAAGCAGACGAAAAGTTGGTTTCTTTTCCTCCATTCGGCTGTTCTCTGCATGTAGGTGCGTAAAGCCCTCACTGGGCAGAGAGCCTGTAGCCTTTCCTGTTCCTGAGTTAGGATAGGGGCCGGTGGAAAGGAGGAGAGATCAAAGTCTAGACTCCTATGGTTCAAGGTCAAGACCTTGGGGGTGTATGTGGGATTAGGCCTTAAGGTGACCTTTGACATGTCAGGGGTGAATCTGGTACACATTGGATGTACAGACAATGCGTGGAGGTCCCCTACGCATTTCGCCGAGCACAGTGCCAGGAGTAGAGCAGTTTTATAAGATAGTAAATCTATCTTAACTTTGCTCAGTGGCTCGAATGGAGGGTCACAAAGAGCCCCCAGAACCAGGCCAAGATCCCAACCAGGGGTCAGGGTCGTGCTAGGTGGTTTGGTCCGAAGGACATCCCTCATAAACTTTATTATGATTGGATGTGCTCCGGGTGTCTTGTGTCCCCAGCCTTCATGACAGGCTGAGATCGCTGATAGGAAAACTTTAATCGTTGAATAAGAACAACCTTTTTCCAGTAAATCCTGAAGGAAAGTTAGGAGTTGAGCCAAGTCACATGCATAAGAAATAATATTTCTTTCTGAGCACCAGGCTTAAAAAATGCGCCACTTTTGTGCATATAAAGATTGTGTTGAACCAGCACGGGCATTCTGTATGGTCAATACCACATTTTCTGGCAAGACTGACGCCATCAGCCTGTTCTTTTCAGCCAACAAGCTGAGGCTTTTGGTAGTTCCTGGCCCAGGTGGTTGTATTATCCCTTCTGGTGACACAGAAGCTGTTAACCTCTGGGAGTCAACCAGATTGGAAAGGCCTTCTTATTGATGTGCTCCCAAGTTACCCTGCTCAGGGTTAATTGAGGGCCGATGTAGTCTGTCAACTTTATTAGACAGGTTTTGAGCGGAAAATATATTTTCCTCCTCCAAATCTGGAGTTCTGTCGTGAGGCTGCGAGTTATGTAAATGAGCCGAACTCCTAACTCCAATCCTTTTCTTGGGATGGTCCAATTTACTGGTCCTTTGCTTTAATGGAGCGTTGGTACCAGGCAAACCGACCGAGGTCCGTGCATCACCCCCTGGGGGAATTATTTTTGAAAGTAGTTTTGGATCAGCACAGAACGGGAAGAGACGTGTTGTCCGAGTACTGCTCGAGCATTTCATGTCCCTCGGCCAGCAAACAAAGGAACAGTTGCATCGTGCGAGCATGGGAGTGTGCCTCCTGGTTTGGCAGACTTGAGATTATTTGATGATAAGGAGCTCAGTTCCTCTTGGAAAACAGGAAGAGAAATCTGATTCGGCTCAGGTTTGTTTTTATTCACAACCAGCTGAACACAGTCACTGTTGTGAAGGTGTGAAATTTGTAGTTGCCTGAGGGCGTCTGATGAAGCCCCCCCCCCCATTGTCAGACTTTGTCAGAGGGGGAAAGGCCCTCTCTCTTTATGATGGCTTGCAGGTCAGAAGACCTGTTCTGTGTTGTTGTTTTTTATGTTTATTTATTTATTTTGGTCAATAAAACAGAGAGGAGCTGTTTCATGAACTTTATTTGTGCTTATGTGCAATGACGTACATGATTTTATGTCACTCACAGCAGAGATAGCATGATTTGTGCATGCTGTAAATATACCAGCTGATTGTACTGTGTTACAAGCAAAGTCTGGACATGAAGGGATCATTCCCGTTACCACGTGGGCGGGTGACCCTGTAATATGGACACGTGGACCTGGTTCATCAGGCACGGTTCTTTCTGTTGTCACGAATCGCCGAGGAGTCCCTGTGTTTGGTCGCCTGGCAGGGGACAAATCTGTTTTTGCTCCATGCGTGCTCAGTACGAGGTGGGCCCTGCGGGGCTCTTTGTCTGGGCTCCTCCTCTTATGCTGTCCGCTTCTGCGGCGGGGCATGGGTTGCTGAGTGGTGCTGAGGTTGCGTAGGTCTGCTACCAGCAGACTTCCTTGGGGGGGCGAAACTTCTCCGGGGAATGTCCACCCGGAGAGCTTCGGCCTGTCTGCGTCTTTGGTCCAGCTTGGTCTGAATACGCTCCAAAGCTTTACCAAATAATCCCGCCGGCTCTACCGAGTGGTGGAGAAAAGGCACCTTCTGTCCCTCCGGGAGATCAGAGTCATCCAGAGGTGGCGGATCGCGATAACCACTTCCGCCATTCCCCTGCCTTGTGCAAAAGCAGCTGTCCCCATCATACGGATACTGTTGCTCAGGGGGTTTCATTCAATAATTCGGTAGCTGCCTGCTTGTCCGTTGTCGTTTTGAGCTGTTGCAGTTTTTCAGCTAGGTAAGCCTGCAATAACGCGGACACGTTCATGGCACGTGCCACGAGTCCCTGAGCCCTGTAGCATTTCTCGAGAAGAGACGCCGAGGCCTGGCAAGCCTTGCTGGGAAGAGTTGGGTTTTGTTCCTGATGAGTTAGGAGCCAGGTTAGATGCTAGAGTGTCCTCGATCTGAGGCACGTTAGCTATTCCCACTTCATCCATCCCATCCACGTCGAGGAACTGTGAGAGGGGGAGAAGCATAGGGGCTTGTGGCTGAGTCCAGGTGCGCGTTAATTCTGTCAGAAAATCCGGGAAAACGGGCATATTTTGCCTCGTGGCGGCCTGCTGCTTCGAGTAGAAACAGTTTCCTGCCAGCCTCGTGACCTGTTGGCGAGCCGGAGGTTCAGGCCATGGGATGTGCAACACGTCCGTTGCTCTGTGGCACAAGTCGAACAGAGCAGGGATGGAAAAGTCAGTTTCTGGGAGCATAGGTACTGGGGTCTGGGAAAGGTCTTCACCCTGATCCTCCAGTTCCAACGTCCGCCTCCTCCGTTGAAAATTCACCCGAGGCTGAAATCGAGATCTCGTCCTCGTTCATCATGCCCGGGTGTCGAATTCGACTGTTAGGTCCACCATGGGAGCCAGCATGTCAGGGCTGTCGCCCCATTCGACACATGTGCTGTCATGTAGAGCCATGTTCTCGAGCTCCGGCGTGGGAGTGAGGGGCTCCGTGGTGTCCGCATCTGCTGGTGTCGCTGAAGAGCCCATGGCCTTGGCGACGAGGTCAACCCGATGCCGCAGCACCGCATCCATCATGAGGCTGCAGTGTGGGCAAAAGTTGGGCGTATCCAGTGCTGTTTTTGCTTGCAGTATCCCCAAACAGATTAGACAGGCCTCGTGGGTGTCCGTTGCTGCGAGGGAAAAGCCACATCCACTGGGACGGGCGCGCGAGGTTGGGCTCGCCGTCCCGTTGGTTTTCCTTAGAAGTCTCGCCTTTCGCTTTCCTTTCTCCAGAGGCATGTCCGAGATGAGGCGAGCGAGTCCTTCCAGAATCTTCTTTTTTCTTTGAAAAGTCTCCTCCGTTGCATCGCTTTCGCTGGCTAGCTCGCTAGGAGTTAGCGAGGTAGCTTTTTTTCTTGTGGCGTAGTTAGCGCCGTCGAGCGTAGCAACCTGTAGAGAGAGGAGAAGAAAATACTTTGGGGTTAAGAGAAATGTGCCGGACTAGCTTTCGCTAGTCCAGCAGTACGCAGGAATAATTCTCTGTGCGCTCTGTGTGTGGAGCAAGCTCACCTCTGGTTGAGCGATGAAGCAACAGAGAAGTCCCGTGAAGAGGTAGTTCAGGTTTAAGCGAGGTGAAGGGCAAAAAAGAGACAGATGGAGGGGCGCAAGCCGCTTTAGTAACCAGAGGGCGGGGCCTCTGGCACGGCGGTGACACCCCTGGCTGTAAAGGCGTGAGTATATTCCTTCAGGTAATCGCGCGGGGGCGCAATTCCCATAGCAAGTATGTTGCACCGAGAGACCAACTGAAAGGGAACTGCGATTTATACAGCAAAAATTACAGTAAGTGTTGTTTATTAATGAGAAAGAGCAAACTGGCTGTCATTATCACGTTATTGATGTTGAGTTGAACGCAAAATGCAGACAGACGCAGGGAACTCAAATTATTCAATGGGATAACAAGAGAAGACACAGAAGAACAGTATGAACGGCTGTGGGAAGCACTATACTGTATACAGACAACCAGTAAACACAAAGACGCTGAACTTAAAGGGATACTAACAGTAAGACATAATGACGAACACCTGGGGTGATTGGGATTGGGAGCAGGTGAAGTAAGGAGCTGGCTCATGAAGGGGAAAAAACACAGGGAAAGGCAGGAAACACAAGAAGCTAAAGAAATTACACAAGACAAATTCTCACAGGCATGGTTATATGGGAGGACCCAGGAATGCAGACTGACATAGGTTTCAGAGTAAAAAACAAAACAAAACTTTAATAAACAAAACAAAAGGCCAGAATAACTGCAATGAGAAGCTCACACACAGTGCCAGACTGCTGATAGATTGTGAGAATGAGCATAAGTAGGCTGGAGCCAGTAGTATAGTCTATATTTTTGTAATGGGTATACCGCAGTAGAGTTAGTTTTACGTTGGACACTGTTGAAGCCACGGAACATTAATGTCCAACATAAAACTAACATTACCACAGTCGGTCCGTATACTGTGCTTAGAAACCAAAGTACACCGGTTAGTACAATGTAATCATCAATTTATTTTGATTTGTAAGCATACTGAACATTTCCAAATTTCTCTGATGCTTATATTTGAATAAATTAACAAAAAACGTTGTACAACAGTTGGTTTTGTATTAAAAACGTTACAGGATTTATAAAACTGTATCAAAGCAAAACATGTTCAAGTATTAAGTAGTAAGTATTAATTATACAGTATGTTGCTGGATAAGCACATGTAATAAACAAGCACTGCTTACCGATATTGGTACGGAAGAGTTTAACTGCCGTTTGACATATCAATGACACATGCCCAATGATATGTCATGTATCATTGGGCAAGTGGGTATTCTGGAATTTTTAAGCTTTTCTAGTGGGTATACTCCGTATGCCCATGTATCACGTAGACTACACCACTGGGTGGAGCTGAAGAGGTAATTGGAAACAAGTGGCTTGATGGTAACAGAGAACAGGTGGAGGTAAGCGTGACAAAACTGAGCAGCAGAAACTGACTTTGAAAATGCACTGGGAAAATGAACTGGTGACACAGAAAAACACAGAGAATAAGAACAAAACTCAGAATATAAACATAACAACAACAACAAAAGGAATAAACCCAACAATGACCACAAGGACTATGAAAATAAAGTCCCTATCAACTTGGCCTGTTGTTTTCCCTGTGTGCTGTAAATTATATTTTCCTATGTTGACTGATAAGCGAACAACGGGTATTAATAAAGTCATCTTTAGCAGACATATGGGAGGGAAGCATCTGGGAAGCCGGCCACAAAGTAATTACAGGTAGTCCCCGACTTACGAGCGCTCTGACCTACGAGGTTCCGGACTTACGAGCTGGCGAATTTTTGGAAAAAACGCAAAAAATACAGAGTTTTTCTGTGTTTTTTCACCACAGTTCGTTAGCTAAACATGTGGACACACGTTTCCGATCATTTTTATGCACTCGTAAGCAGTTTTTCGATGAAAAACGAGTGTTTGTAGTCGCGCTAGCAAAACCGTTCCAACTTACGAGCGAAATTCCGGACTTACGAGACACGTGGCGGCCGTTCCAAGTTACGAATTTTCGCTTTACGAGCGCCTCGGAGGAACGGAACTCGCTCGTAAGTCGGGGACTACCTGTATCTTCCTCCAAAGCAACAAATCTGCAAATTCACCTGCTAGTTCCTCTTCAAAGTGAGACAGCACAGATAAAGACACATGAGCCAATGTCAAGTTTTCAATCCTAACAGACTTCCTGCTGTTTGGCAAAGACATGTTCAGCAGATTCATTTCAAAGTAGGGGTGGGCGATATATCGAATATACTCGATGTATCGCAATATTTTAAATGTACAATGGTTAAAAGGGCTATATCGTCTATATCGAGGATCCTCCTGCTGTCGTGCGGGCTCCCACTCGCCCCCCTCCTTCCTGCAGGCTGCAGGAGCCGCGCGCGAGACTTTCAGCACAACATGTAAACACGGCAGATATGAAGAGCGCTGCCAGCTGCTGAGGGGGAAAAACAATGTTCTTTCTGAGCTAGTTTGGATTAAATTGTCAGATGAGGGCATAAAAAATGTTTTTGTAGACGATGCTGAAAATAATCCCGAAGAAAGGTCGGAACTACGAATCTTTTTCACCATTTAAACAGCGGAGTGGAGCATGAACCGTGAAACGGCAGAACCGAGTGTTTTTCCAGCCTGCTGCTTCCTTAAAACAAACCACGGGTCTGAGCTCATTTAGTCATGCGTGCACCGCAGAGAGAGGTGGAGACATTATTAAATCAGCATTTTATCATTATCGCTAAAGATACGGTCCTTAGCGGCTAACAAGATGGCTAACGCGTTAGCCGTCTTCTTCCACAGCTGAGACTAACCGTGTCTTTAGCGATACAGCTGATTTAATAATGTCTCCACCTCTCTGTTCACGTTTCTGAGTGGAGGCTGTCGTGTTTTTACACAAGGATTCAATGCGACACTTTGTAGAGCAACTTCGAGAACGTCTTCGTGAACCCGGAAACAACCCCCTGACCCTTTCACAATAAAACCGGATACAGTACACAGAGGCTCACATTTACTGCAGTACTGTGATAAATCTGTTCTTGTTCAGAGGTTTTGCAGACATTGCCTGAACTTGGCACAGTTTGAAACTTGTGCACATTTTGTGGTTTGTTGTTAAAAATTACCAGCACATGCAAATAGTTTAGAGTTGTTACCTGTGACTGTTCTGGGTCAGTAAATTTTATGGCCACTGTTTACACTTTTGTTTTTGTATTTTAAAGGCCTTAAATGTTTTGATTTAACATTTTTTTAAATGTTAAAAGCACAAGAGCACCTTTTTAAGTTTAAATTATTTATTCTTCCTTTTTGCTTGAAGTACTTTTTATTTATGTGTGCAATTGATGGTTAAAATAAAATATTTAAGTTTGTTCAAATTTAGTGTTGACATTTTTTTATCAATTTTGAATCATTTTTTCATTGATTTTGGAGATATTGCGATATATATCGTGTATCGTGATATAGCCAAAAAATATTGCGATATAATATTTTCCTCATATCGCCCAGCCCTATTTCAAAGGTTGTAAAATGCTATCATTGAGACCAGGAAACTTTTTGCACCCTGAGTAGGTGTTCTTGGCAGCTGATAAATACCAAGAAAAGCTATGGAGCTGATCACAGTGAGGTGTCGCCCCCATTATCTACCCTGCGACTATTCAGTGATCCTTATCACAGTTATCTACATCGCCCCTGATGCTAATGCTAATGTCGCCTTGGAAGAAATTCATGACTAAAGGCCGGGGCTGAGCTCCGCGCTGTTGCTAGCGCCGCGCCACGCCATGTGAGCGCGGTACGAGCGCCGTTGCACAAGCCTTTGAACGCTCGCGCGAACGCGTCAAGCTCAAATTTTACGACCGCTCACGCGCGCGCGTTGTCTCACAATAAACTGCCCGGTCGCGGACTGTTTTGTATGTTACACAAATTTATTAAATATCCCTTCTTCATCGCTGATCGGACTTTTCTTTTGTTTTTTTGCCAAAAGTCAAGTGATCGCTTGAAGCGGTCACCATTCACTTCCTCCTCCGATGAGGAGGAATGAATGAACTTGTCACAAGTGAACTAAACTCATGTCCAACGTGGATGCGCCAGCTTCTAAATATTTCCTGGTGTGCTTTTCTGCTGTGTGGGCTGAAGGACCAGCGCTCCCTGTTTTAATTGTATTTTAAAAAACTTTTTATGAACATATAAACACAGAAAACCGCTGCGCAGCCCTCTGCCTTTTCTTCTCACAGACCCGACATTCTTCTCAGACCCGACCTGTCAATCAAATCAGTAGGCTGTCAGCAAATGACCAATCAGCGACCTCAATTTGTCCCGTAGCTAAACGCTCCGCCCTGCTTCTGCTCAAATGACATCAAGTATTTGGAGCGAAAACGTTGGAGCCACACGCTGCTTCACACTAAGCTCTGCTGTGAACCCCCCACGCACAGCGCACGCGCGTGGCGCGTGGCTCGGTCCAGCGCGGAGCTCTGCGCCGGCCTTTAATTAGCTCGCTGCAGTGTAAATACCAAGAGGGGCTTTGCATTGTTTTAGGTGACTTCAACCACGTGAATTCAAAGGACTGTCTCCCAACCTTTAATCAACACGTATCCATAGCAACACGAGGGAGTAACACCCTCGAACACGTCTACACAAATGTAAGAGGCGCGTACACAGTGACACCACGCCCACCGCTCGGGGCTTCTGATCATTTTATTTATCCCTCCTCATGGTCCCAGCACAACTCCTCCCACTAGGACGTTGTAAACCAGAACAAAAGGAAGTAAAAATTTAGCTCCAAGACAGTAGTACCATGCTGAGAGACTGCTTTGAAAAAACTGATTGGAGTGTTTTCAGGCAGGCTGCTGCTGATGGAAGCTCAATGGACCTGGAACTCTATGCATCCTCAGTACTGGGTTATATTAGCACATGCTCTGAAAATGCATCCATAAAAAAAATGTTAAATCTTACCCCAACACAAAACCCTGGTTAAACAAAGAGGTTTGCATCCTGCTGGCAGCCAGGAACACTGCCTTCAAGTCTGGAGACTCAGAGGAGCTGAGAAAGACCAGGAAAGAGCTGGTTGCCGGCATTAAGAGGGCCAAGGCCACATATGCACAGAGGATCGAGGGACAGTTCACCTCACAAGACCCACGGAGCATGTGGAATTGCATCAAATGCATAACTGATTATGAAGACAGGAGCAAACAGTGCCCCAAAGACCCATCTCTGCCTGATGCCCTCAACAAGTTGTATGCAAGGTTTGAAGACCCAAACAGACCACCCAGCATCAGACTCACCCAGTGGTTTAGTCTACATTTTTGTAGTGGGCATACCGTGCTTAGAAACCAAAGTACACTGGTTAGTAAAGTGTAACCGTCAATTTATTTTGATTTTAAGCATATTGAACAGTTCCAAATTTCTCTGATGCTTATATTTGAATAAATGAACAACAAACTTTGTACAACAGCTGGCTTTGTATTAAAAACATGTTATATAATTTATAAAACAGTATCAAAGAAAAGCACTGCACACCAATAGATTGTTACAGAAGTGTTTAACTGTCGTTTAACGTATCAATGACATGTACCTAATGGTATGTCATGTACCATTGGGCACTTTTAAGTGGGTATACTGAAATTCTTAAGTTTTTCTAGTGGGTATACTCCATATACCCGAGTATCACGTAGACTACACCACTGGACTCACCTCATCACCAGATGAAGAGCATCTCAGCGTGACCACAACAGAAGTGATGAGTAGTCTCAGAAGGATCTACCCTCATAAAGCAACTGGACCGGACAACATCCCCGGGAAAGTTCTGAAGGAATGTGCGGACCAGCTCTGTGAGGTGCTGGCTGACATCTTCAACACCTCACTTGCCCTGGAAACAGTCCCCACCTGCCTGAAGACTGCCACCATCATCCCAGTCCCAAAAAGCTCCACAGTGACTGGTCTGAACGACTATCGGCTGGTGGCCCTCACCCCGATAGTCGCAAAATGCTTCGAAAAACTGGTCATGGCCCACATCAAAACAACCATCAACATCAACGAGGACCCTCATCAGTATGCTTACCGTGAGAACAGATCAACAGAGGACGCCATCTCTTCCGTGTTCCACACTGCTCTCATCCACCTGGATCAGAAAGACTCCTACGTCCGTATGCTCTTTGTGGACTTCACATCTGCCTTCAACACCATGATCCCCCAAAAGATGGACAAACTATCCACACTTGGACTAAGCCTCTCCATTTGTAACTGGGTCCTAGACTTCTTAACAAACAGACCTCAGTCCGTGAAGATCCACAATTTCTCCTCCTCCACCATTACCCTCAGCACTGGCTCTCCTCAAGGATGTGTGTTGAGCCCCCTTCTGTTCACTCTGCTCACATATGATTGTGCAGCTACCCATCCAGGTTGTCATATTGTAAAGTTTGCAGATGATACAGCAGTGGTGGGATGCATCACAAACAATGATGAGTCCAGCTACAGGCACGAGGTGGAACACCTGGAGAGCTGGTGCAAAGAGAATAACCTTCACATGAATGTCCATCCATCCATTTTCGTCCGCTTATCCGGGGTCGGGTCACGGGGGTAGCAGCCTAAGTAGGGAGGCCCAGACTTCCCTCTCCCCAGCCACTTGGAGCAGCTCCTCTGGGGGAATCCCAAGGCGTTCCCAGGCCAGCCGAGAAACATAGTCCCTCCAGCGTGTCCTGGGTCTTCCTCTGGGTCTCCTCCCGGTGGGACATGCCCGGAACACCTCACCAGGGAGGCATCCTAACCAGATGCCCGAGCCACCTCAACTGGCTCCTCTCGATGTGGAGAAGCAGCGGCTCTACTCCGAGTCCCTCCCGGATGACTGAGCTTCTCACCCTATCTCTAAGGGAGAGTCCAGACACCCTGCGGAGAAAACTCATTTCAGCCGCTTGTATCCGAGATCTCTGTTCTTTCGGTCACAACCCAAAGCTCATGACCATAGATGAGGGTGGGAACGTAGATCGATCGGTAAATTGAGAGCTTTGCCTTTCGACTCAGCTCTCTCTTCACCACGACAGACCGGTACAGCGCCCGCTTCACTGCGGATGCTGCACCTATCCGCCTATCGATCTTGCACCTATCCGCCTATCGATCTAGCACCTATCCGCCTATCTTCTTCACATGAATGTGAAGAAGACAAAGGAGATGATTGTGGACTTCAGAAGGAACAAACAAACACACACCCCACTGAACATAGGTGGATCAGTGGTGGAAGTGGTCTCCAGCTACAAGTACTTGGGGGTACACTTGAATGATAATCTCAGCTGGACCAACAACACCACCAGCCTGATCAAGAAAGGTCATCAGAGACTCTACTTCCTCAGACGGCTGAGACGAGCTGGTCTGAGTAGCCCAGTCCTCACCTCCTTCTACAGGTGTGCAGTGGAGAGCATCCTGTGCTCCAGCATCAACGTGTGGCATGGGGGCTGCACAGTTGCAGAAAGAAAAGCTCTGCAGAGAGTGGTGAAGGCTGCACAGAAGTCTGTTGGAGTCAGTCTCCCCACCATCACAGACATTTACACTTCGAGATGCAGGAAAAGAGCCACCTGCATCATGAAAGACCCCACTCACCCAGCACACACACTCTTTGCCCCACTCCCCTCAGGACGGAGGTTGAGGAGCATCAAATGTAGAACCACTAGACTGAGGAACAGCTTCTACCCTGAGGCTGTTAGACTCATGAATAAATAAATAATAAGAATAATCACTGTGAAATATCACATCATGCTGATGCTGATCTGTTTTCTTGTTGCTGTGTTCATCTGTGACCATCTGCTCATAAAGACTCATGTTCGTGCTGCTGTTTGTAATGATGTTTTTCTATTACTCTAGGGCTTAGTGTATTTCTAGTTGGATGTTTTTCTTAGTTCATATCCTAGATGTTATTACTGTTTTTCTCTTACATTTTGTTGTTGGATGTAACTGGGACCCTGTGTACATAATCTCATTTCATCACATGCACTACATGCGGTGCAAATGACAATAAAGACTCTCTGACTGACTCATCATTCAAGAGTGTGTGTGGTTATTAACAGCCAGTTTGATTTAAATAAGCCAAGTGTCATTTCAACATTTATTCAAAGCTAAAGAAAGTGGCATCCAACTGGTTTAATTTGCAACAGGTTCTGATAAGACAACCCTGTTCATGTTGAATGAGGTGTCTTGCACACATTTAACCACACACATGATTACAAGAAGTTGAGCAGAAAACTAAAACTCTCACATGAGCATAAACAAAGTAAATACATGATTTCCCAAGATATTGTAAAATTAATAGAATTATATTTGAATATTTAAGTTTGGTGTGTTCTCTCCAATGAATATGTTTATGAAATGGTTAATAATGAAATGGTTAATAATGTTATTGGCATACAAAGTACATCAACCTGATATGTTGGGACCCCCTTTTACTTTTTATGAAAAATTTCTTGATTTCTATACACTGTGTAAATGTATGCTGATGATACAATTTTATATCTATGAACAATGAACAGCTTCTGAAGAAGTTTAAACTTTAAAGGTCGATATTTCTGTGCATGTCACTCATGTTTACAGCTTAATAATGATCAAGTTGTCTCTTATTTAAAGGTCAGTAAGTAGATATCTGGATACAGATGTTACAGAGGCATTAAAAACTGTTGTAGAGCAGTTTAAATATATTAATGTGTTAATACATAGTTTTTGAAAACCTATAAAACCTATAAAAAATGAACTGAATTATATGTGGTAAATTTTACACATTTGAAACTAAGTACCAAACCTCAAAGACATTCATAAACAATATTTTCTCAGGCATGAATCACTGTTTGATCAGTTAAACGGAAAGTACTATGCTTAAAATTGTAAGACAGATGAGATGAGGACATTTTAAATGAAAAAATAAAATAAATACTGGATAGAACTTGTACAAATTTAACAGAATTTTACCTTAACTGTTCTTAATTTTTGTTATCAACCTGCCAGTTACTGCAGATAATAATTAGCCTGCATGGCCAAATATAGAATTTTAACATGAACTCAAGTATTCATGCTGATCCATTTATCTATCCATTAACTTACTTCAATTTTTGCATAAATACAGTACTTGTGTATATAGATGGATGGATGGATGGATGGATGGATGGATGGATGGATGGATGGATGGATTGATGGCCTTTCTAAAAACTGTGTCATATTTACAAATATTTTTTATATCCAATAAAGATTGTTTTGGAAAAGCTGTTTCTGTGGACAAGGCGTTAAACACATCTACTGATCGATATCTCCTACCAAACAAAAACTCCCCCATCCTCAGTAATCATCCACTCCCCCCACCTTGAGCCTCTTAGCCAAACTTCAATGCACATTTACAAAGTACATGGCAACTAAATGCCCTTCAGTAGCTAAGTTGTCTTGTCAGCACTTCCTGGAGAAAATTCCATACCTATTTGCTTGTTGCCCAGGTTATGATCAGAGGTGCATGTGGGTGACAACATCTCCCTTTCCTCGTTAAGGCTCCGGCAAAGCTGAGCGTCCTCCCTATACGCCACTCTACGTGCACATTCTGTGCGCACGTGTTCACTGGCAGAGCTCTGCTTTCTTTCTCACGTTAAATGCTCGCATTTTCGCTCCAAATCCTTGTTGTAATTTGATCAGCTGCGCGCGAAGCAGGACAAACTGAGGTCGCCGATTGGTCACTTGCTGACACGCCTACTGAAATGATTGACAGCTCAAGCAGGACAACCATGTGGTCGCTCGGCTGCAGCCGTTGCGGTCTTTCTAACTTTATATGTTAATAAAAACTAATAAAAAGTGGGGAAAAAAACAGGGAGCGCTTTTCCTGCAGCCCACAGCCCACCAGGAAATATTTAAAACCTCCCGCAGCCAGGTAGGACATGAATTAATTAATTTCAGTCACAGAGTGAACGGAGGAAGAAGCGATTACAGGTAGTCCCCGACTTACGAGCGAGTTCCGTTCCTCCGAGGCGCTCGTAAAGCGAAAATTCGTAACTTGGAACGGCCGCCACGTGTCTCGTAAGTCCGGAATTTCGCTCGTAAGTTGGAACGGTTTTGCTAGCGCGACTACAAACACTCGTTTTTCATCGAAAAACTGCTTACGAGTGCATAAAAATGATCGGAAACGTGTGTCCACATGTTTAGCTAACGAACTGTGGTGAAAAAACACAGAAAAACTTGGTATTTTTTGCGTTTTTTCCAAAAATTCGCCAGCTCGTAAGTCCGGAACCTCGTAGGTCAGAGCGCTCGTAAGTCAGGGACTACCTGTACAGTATTTTCTGATGTATAGGTCGCACCTGTGTATAGGTTGCATTGTCCAATTATCACCAATAGATAAATCCCTAGATAGGTCACACCGGTGTATAGGTCACACCTACGTTTAGCTCTGCTGCAAATGTCTGCCACAGGAGTGCACAGCAAGGCTTTTAAGAAGATTAACACTTAAAAACAATTATTTCTTTGATAAAAATTATAGAAAATATATGTCTGAGCTGAACTTTCCCTTAAAAAATGAACGTAATTGTGAAATGAGCTGGATTTAAAAATCTGTTTCGCCAAAAGTGATAGCAAGCCATATATAGGTCGCACTGGTGTATAGGTCGCAGGCCTTGAAAAAAAAACACAAAAAGGTGCGACCTATACACCGGAAAATACGGTACTTGACTTTTGGCAAAAAAACAAAACAAAAGTCTTGATCAGTGATGAAGAAGGGGAATTGAATTCATTTGTGTAACATACAAAACAGTCCGGCGCCGGGGAAGTTTATGGTCAGACACCGCGCAAGCGTGCGCAGTCGTAAAAAAAATAGCTTTGCGCGTTCGTGCCCTGAGGGGCTGCGCGGGGCTACACTTTTGCCTCTGCGTACGTACGTCGTACAGAGGCGTATAGCCAGTACGCGCAGCTCTACTGGGGGCTTTAATGCTCTTACTGATGGTTCTATACCGGCATTCATTCAAGCCGCCTTTCATCATCTAGTGCAGACAAACAAATTGGGGTTTAATGTGCAGATAGAGTACAAGTCTTCCACTTTCATATTTTGTCTACTCATGGCCTCCTGGATATTATAGTCAGCATGGGCACTCAGTGACATGCAAAAGAAAAGGGCTTGTTTTTCAATGCAGTGCTGATTAGAGGTGAGGGGCAAAGGGGCTTTATGCCGATCAATAAAACGTGACATTAATATAAAATAATAGGGAGAGTAGTGAGCACTGAAGAGCTGTTAAAAGTTCCTGAGGATCATTATCTCTGGCACTCCGAATAAATCTGCCCACCGTCAACCAGCAGGTAAAAGCCTAGCTGTCACAGCTGAAAACACTTTATGGAAATGTTGCATTTTTTTTTAACAACTTTTCATTGGTGTCTGAATGCAACCATCCAACATATCTGCAGTGCCTCCTGTCCAGCTGAGAGGGTCAGGCACATTTTGGTATACAAGGCCTGCAACATGTCAGGAGTGAGATTCATAAGACCTCTCTCACCCTGCCAAAATAACAACTGTTGAAAGTGCATGGCTTAGGGAGTAAAAACTTGTTCTTCAGCACAAGAAGAAAAAAAGTCTGCCTTATTAGCAGATTTCCAGAAAGTGTTCTTGTGAATGTGTCCACTTTCAGTACTCATGTTGTTGCTGTTGTTCTGTTACTGGTTATAAGTTAAAAGAAAAAGGGCTTTTCCACCTGTCTGTTTTTATCAGCAGCATAATAAGGAACATGTTTGACCTTTTAGAGGTCCAGGATAGGCCTTTGTTTCTGTAGTTCATTCCCTGCCGTAAAACAAGGCAAAGTTCTCTTTCCCTAATGTTGATTTACTTGTCTGCAGTGTCTGAACTTCACACAATACTGTACTGTGTTGTTGGACCCCAAAAAAATAATGGATTTTTCTGTTTGTTTCTAGCTTTTTAGGAAGCACTAAAGCAGACATACCTGTGTTTTCCTCATCATTCACATAGATAAATTCAGTCTTTATATGTACTAAATTTACTTTCTGGTCCATCAATCTGTGACAAATTCAAGAGCAAAATTCAAAACTGCCAAACCACTGAATGTTAACCAATAAAAATAAAATAATTTAAAAAAAAAAGGAATATTTGGTGCCATAACTATGTCACACTTGCTCATGGGTATGAAGATCCAATGCACATGTTAAATTTTGTCTTTTTCCCCTTTAATACAAGAGGGAAATTGTAAACATAGAAACCATGGTTACATTTATTTAAATTTTCAAAATGACAGTTTACTCCAAGTTATATAAAGGCAGTTTGCATAAAAACAGGTCTTAAGCATGATGTTTGCATGCATGACTTGTGAAAAAAAAAAGTAATTCGTTTTAATAGTGTGGTCACAACACTATTGTTCATTAGTAGTCAACTTAGAGTAAGTAATTAGTTTGGGTTAAATGTCTGTCTGTCTCATTTGTCTCTATCCATTACCTCTCATCCTGGGACTACTGGAGATAAGCATTAGCTTCCACAACCCTGCACCAATAAGCAGAAAATCATATTGAATGGATGAACCAAAGTTTGTACACATGAAAAACTCCATCCTATCAGTTGTTCTTTTAGTTTTCTTTTAGTTCCTGGATTTAATTTTTACTTCGTTACTCATTTTTACAACATAAAAACTTGTATTAGCATTGCACAACACCTCTGACTAAAAGAAGATATGGTAAACTTTATTTTCCTCTATGTCCTACATTGGTAAGGAACGGTGGTTTAATTGGTTAATGCTGAAACAGACTGCAAAAGAACACATCTCAATTCACTGCTGGTTTTAACAGCTCCAGATTTTAATTATAATCCACAGATGGCTGGACCTGATGTCAATTCTACAAGGACAATAAAGTCATTACGTCAGTAACACGATACTCTTACACTACGTGATTGATTTAGTGCACAATGTTCTTTCCTGTAGCTTATCCAACACCATAATTGTTGGTCTTTTACAAAATGCTACTCGCAGACTGCATGCGGTTCAGCACTAACACAGCCATCATGAAAGATTAACAGATGAGTCCTGCAGAAAATGAGCCAGTGGGCTTGCAGTGCGTCTTCCCAAAACTTCACAAGAAAAGAGATTATTTGAAATGAGCCCCTTATGGAAAAAAATCAGATCAAGGTCAAAATTTTAAGGAGAGCTTTAATCATAACTCCTTTGACACAAAACAGAGTGGAATATTGGTGAACCTAGTATCAGTGGGACTACAATGACTAAGACAAAAAGAGGGTTCATTAGGAGAGGTGGGTACATTTGTTCGTAGGTATCCAGAGGGACTGCTTCAAGCTGAGAGAGGGTATACTGATGGACTGGAGGACAGCAGAGCCTCAGTGGGCAGCAAAATAATTATCTCCTCTGTGATATTGTCTCCCTAGTGATTAAAGACCTCTGACATCTCTCTCCACAGCATCAGTGGTGAGAAACTAAAGCAGCAATATCTACCAAAGCCAAACTGATGGATGACACGTATTTGTAAGTGTATTTGTCCATGGTGTGAAAAGGTGTTTTTATTTTGTTGGCTTGGTTGTGCTGGTCACCAGTATAATAAATTCTAATCAACTACAGTGGAACATAGATATACGTGAGTTTTAAAAATAGGTTCAATATTTATAACCAATTCCATCCATCTGTATTAGGCCCAGAGTTGCCCAAGCATGTGGCCCTTGAGGACAATTTATTTTCCAGATCTCTTGCACAATAAACCACTGCTAAACCTGACATTTGTATACAAGTGTCAGGAAGACAATGTGCCTTTCTAAAAATAAAATATATATATAAAAAAAACTGCATCTAAATGTAACACACGATGGCCCTCATGCACGAACCGTTCGTACGCACAGATTTGTTCTTAAACTGTGCGTACGAGTGATTTAGGATCATTTGTGGCATTCAACAATGTTTTCGTATCCTAAGATTTTTTTCAGATACGAACAAAATTTACGAGTGGTCCGGACCTGTCGTATATTTTAGGAGCGTCAGTCTGCTGTCATCCAGACGGAATTTCCCCACTAATAACTTCATATTTCGTTATTTAGAAAATATTTTGGGTTTAAAAAAATCACGCACCATAATTATTCTTGACAATAGGTTATTCTGTTTGAATTAGAATTATAATTTTAAGTTTAATTTGTCTGGTGTGTCGCGCAGGCTTCAGTGAGTCGTGCGCTCCCCTTGGTCATCAAAGCCCTCCTCATATTAACACCCAGGTACATAAAATTCCCATACACCGCCGCAGAACAAGTACGAATTAAGACTGATTTTCATGCTATTGCTGGACTGCTGTGCCAAACACCATCGGAGCAATAGATTATTATATCTGATTCGAAATATAACCTGCAGAATGTGGTTGCGCGATGACCAGGAGGAGCGCGCATGACTCATTTGTGCTGCAAAACATGTTGGCACGAGTCTTGCGCAGCATGGCATTTATTGTCCATCCATCTCGGTAACGCAGACTATTCCTTGACCACCTCCTGTCCGTGCTGCGGCGAGACGTTTGTTTGAAGCCATTTTCAGATCAAACCATTTATTCTTGATTTCTGATACTGTACGACCCACGGGAGACACAACATATGCACTACAATATTAATATGAAGTTAACTGTAGTTTCGAGACATTTTAAAATGCTTCTGTTCAAAAACACATCCGACACTTGCGGGGGGTGGGGGGTAGCGGTGCGCCACAGCTCTTCTGAATAAGTGAAACTATAATGTAACACAGTTGTTTACACTAAAATTAAAAATATTTGACCATCCGACACTTGCGGGGGGGGTAGCGGTGCGCCACAGCGCGACTGAGAGCAGAACTTCAATCTCCGAACGCGTGAAGTTCTTCTTTTTACTTCTTGATTTTGAATGAATGGACACTTCCTGCTGTCAAAAGGCAGGAAACGTGGCCTTATATGGTGTTTTGAGGGGTGGGAATTATGTAAATGAC
>JBBPBX010061066.1:0-13160 GCA_038048925.1 Garcialebias charrua
AAAACCTGATAGGTTCCTGTGTAACATTATCAGGAAGGGGCCCGCTAAGAAGGCTTACCTGTCAATCACTTTAGAAGGGGTCCTCACAGAAGAGGCCCTCCTGGATGGTGGGGCTGACATAACCATTATGTCTCCCACACTGTTGAAGGAGCTACGGATAGCCGCTAGCGGTGTTGACAGGGAAATACCCCTCAAAGAATGTGCTGTAGTATTGCAGGGACTCTCAGAGACGAGAACAACCCTAACAGCTATAGCCATGGTTCATATGCAGATTGGTGAAATGACGCTATACCACCCGGTACACGTGTCCGCCGTTGACTCATTCCCATTTTTGGTCGGCCAAGACTTTATAAACCGCTTCGACGCGATTATAGATTATGGCGATCAGACAATGTGGACCAGAGTGAGCCAACCACTGCCAATCGATATGCCTACACAAGGTGACACTGACTGTCTAACAGCAGGTACCGCGGAAGGCACAAAGGGATCCTCCAACGAGAGCACAATCCCGGTAAGTGAACCTTCAGCAACAGGTGAGGCAGAAAAGGCCCAACAAGAGAGCCTCCTCTGCGAGCTGAAACAGTCAGCACTCACTGAACACTACCTACCACAGGTAGTCAAAGGTGTTGAGATCCAAGGATCCCACACCGATGATGCTGTTTTGTCTCCTTGGACGGAGAAATCAGCGATCAGCCAAGCTTTCTATGGAACCTTGGTTAAAAAACAGTTGGGTCTAGAAATGAACAAAAAGGCTTTCCGCTTTTCGTTGGACCCCAACGATAAACAGGTAATGACCGCAAAAGGGATCATTGACCTGAAACTGATCTGGAACCAACGAGAACTGGATCACCCGTTCCTCGTGGTCCCGAACTTACCACATGCAACCTACATAGGCTCCGACATTTTGGTAAGATTAGGTGTCCGAGTGGACATCAACAACAATGTACTGTGGTCACTAGACACAGCCACAAAGGACTCTCCTGTGCTAACCACAGAGAACCTTAAGGCTGGACAGACCATACCAGAGGTCTGCCAGATTGCTAACAGCCATAACACTGCGGTACCACCTCAGGTTATGAACAAGCCGGTGATGTGTCACATCATGAAAGGACAAGCTATTAGCACAAAACAGGCATACTTTCAACCATCTCCTATGTTTTTCAACTTAGGACTGTCCATGGAGGCCACATGCCAAGTGACCCTCGACTGCAGAACCACGACTGTTGCTGTGTGCAACACAAGCACAGAAGAGGTACTGATCCCAAAAAACACACAGCTAGGATGGTTGATCTCTACTGATTTTCATGATTTTGAGCTAAGCATTCCATTTCTGGGAGGACTCCCAGAAAACTTGATCCCAAATCAACACACGGGGCAAGTCTTGTTCACGAAACCAACACAGGCCATAGCTCTTTTCTCCCCCACTGAGTCCGACCAGGACACTGCTCCGCTCAATTCTCATTTCCCTTCACTGCACAGTCTGGGACTTCTCCCATTCACAACGATTTCTCCGGTAGAATTTTGTTCGGACCAATCAGAGAATAGAAGGGGCGGAGTTTTGGACCCTAACCCACGCCCCCACCTGTCCCAGCGCGCAGAGCCCTATGGCTCTGCCAGCGCGCAGCCAGCGCGCAGCCAGCGCGCAGCCAGCGCGCAGCCAGCGCGCAGCCAGCGAGCAGCCAGCGAGCAGCCAGCGAGCAGCCAGCGAGCAGCCAGCGAGCAGCCAGCGAGCAGCCAGCGAGCAGCCAGCGAGCAGCCAGCGCGCAGCCAGCGAGCAGCGGCATGTTCTCATTCAAAGCGATGCAGGACTGTTTTATATGTGATATAAATGTATTAATTTCCCCTTCTTAATCCCTTATCTGGAGTTTTCTTTTGTTTTTTTTGGCCAAAAGTCAAGTGATCGCTCGCTCCCTCCTCCTTCTCTCCCTCCGCTGAAATGAACAAGGAAATGGCTGAGGTTGTCACGAGAATTAAACTCGGGTTTTACGTTGCTGCCCGAGTCCCATCAGATTTTCTGGTCTTCTGGTGAGCTGGACCAGCGATCCATGGTTTTATTTTATTTAAACGTTTTATAACATATAAACACAGGATTTCCAGCGCGGCAGCCAGCAGCGAGAGAAAAGCTGCAGGAGGCGGAGCAGTTGTCAAGTTCACCAGAGCACGGGGGGTGGCTCTGAGGGGAGGGAGCAGAATGCTTTCCCTGTTCAAAATATCCAATGGTTTTGTTCCTCAGCAGAGGCCAACGCCTCCAGCAAGAATCGTTTTAAAATGGAGAAAGTCCAGACCCTTGTCTGAAGCGAAGTGAAGGACAGGGTCTGGTTTTAACCAGGCTAATTCAACTGTAAAAATATTTCAAAACGAGTCCAGCAGCTCCTCTGGGGGAATCCCAAGGCGTTCCCAGGCCAGCCGAGAAACATAGTCCCTCCAGCGTGTCATGGATCTTCCTCTGGGTCTCCTCCCGGTGGGACATGCCCGGAACACCTCACCAGGGAGGCGTCCAGGAGGCATCCTAACCAGATGCCCGAGCCACCTCAACTGGCTCCTCTCGATGTGGAGAAGAGGGATTTTAACCTCAGCACATCATTCATTTTATACTTTTGTTGGCTGTAAATGGGACCCTGTATACACAGTTTCATTCCACCTCACGTACAACATGTGATGTGAATGACAATAAAGAACCTTGACTCTCACACAGTCTAATATCAAAGCCTCTGTCAGATAACAACGTCCTTCTGTTATGAGCTTGTCACCTCCATCCCTTGAAGAGAAAAAGACACAGGTATTAGACAGAGTTTTGTGTGACACATTAAACAATGATGACAAAACAAGGAAGTCCTATTTAATACTTTAAATTTACTTTTTCCAGCTGGTTTTTATTCAGCTCTGACCTGTTCTGTAACAGATGACTACTACCTTTCTGTTTGTGCATGAAGAAATTGTTTTATATGGTACTACCTGAGCAACATTTGATGGTGTATTTGTAGCTGCTCCTCCATCTGCAGCCTGACTGAGCTCTTCTGGAGTTTAATTCATTTCATATGAAGGTCTGCCTTGACAAGGATAGATCAGAACACAGATCAGTATTAATACAGTAACAGTGACAACACACTAGAAACTTTAAACAGTTTATTTCACAATAACACAGCTGTCCACTCTGTCTAAAATCAGACTACGTTATATAAAAAATATAAACCCAACCTAAACTAGGCTGACCCACTTCTATGAACTAAACACCCGGACAAAATCGTGGCAAAAATTATGGCACAACTCCAACAAAACGAATTTATACACTCACCAGGATGTCTGGAACAAACTAGCAGTTATTTTGGGACATGGAGAAAGTTATATCAGGACGTTTCACAGCTGATATCAGGACATTCATCTCCTTTTTGTTAGGTCCGACACATGAGCTCCCTCGCGCTGCTTCCAGCAGGAAACAGAAACTGAAAGTCCGTTTTCTATCTACTTTCAGGTCGTGTGACCGGACATTACATCCAATAACACAGCATGTTTAGACCATTGCAAAACTGTTACAACCTTCTTAGATTCTAACAAAAAAACAAGAGACAGAGCTTCTTTTAGTAAGGCATTAAAAATGGCGATTTCTTTATTTTCTTTCCCACAATGCTGTGCGCCGCTTTGCGCTGCGGACCAGTGACGTTACGCTCCAAAGCTCTATGAGAGGAGCAGAGAGAGGTGGAGACATTAATAAATCAGCAGTTTATCATATCGCTAAAAATACGGTCCTTAGCGGCTAACGCTTTAGCCGTCTTCTTCCACAGCTGAGACTGACCGTGTCTTTAGCGATATGATAAACTGCTGATTTAATAATGTCTCCGCCTCTCGGTTCACGTTTCTGAGTGGAGGCTCACTTTTACTGCAGTTCTTTAAAACACAATCTGTGTCCTCATTTACCTATTCATACAGCACTCTACTAGAACTGTACAAAGAATAATCAGTACTTTATCACATTCATACACTGATGGGACACACATCAGAGGCAATGAGGGGTTCAGTGTTGCCCACTGCCCAGGAACACTTCAGCATGTGACTGCTGGTGGAATTGAACTCCCAGCTCTCCCATTGGAGGAGACTGCTCTAGCCTCTCAGCCACAGCTGCCCTCAGCTGAAGAGGACTATTATTTAATAGGTGTAAATAAATGTCTAAAAAATAAAGTAATGTATGTAAATAGTTCATTTTTTAGACATTTATTTTGTAGAGTTACAGCTGTTTGTTAATAAATGTTGCTGTGTGACAACTGGGACAAAGCTTTGACTCAGAAATATATTTTTGTTATTCTTTTATGGAAAGAAAATTATATTGAGATATATATCGTATATCGCGATATATCACAACAATATCGAGATATGAATTTTTGTCCATATCGCCCAGCCCTAACCTCTCTGGTGGGGAAAAAGCCTGAGCTAGTGTGTGAAGTTGAGAGGTTCCGGCTAGAAATACTTTGTAGTCGGACTCACCTCAACGCATGGCTCTGGCTCTGGAGCCAGTTTCCTTGAGAGGGGTTGGACACTCTTCCAATCTGGAGTTGTCCCTGGTGAGAGGCGCCGAGCAGGAGTGGGCATACTTGTTGTCCCCCATCTTGGTGCCTGTAAGTTGGAGTTCACCCTGGTGAACGAGAGGGTAGCCTCCCTCCGCCTACGTGTGGGGGGATGGGCTCTGACTGTTGTTTGTGCCTATGCGCCAAACGGCAGCTCAGATTACCCACCCTTTTTGGAGTCCTTGGAGGGGGTATTGGAGAGTGCGCCTCCTGGGGACTCCCTTGTTCTACTGGGGGACTTCAACGCTCACGTGGGCAATGACAGTGAGACCTGGAGGGGTGTGGTTGGGAGGAACGGCCCCCCTGATCTGAACCAGAGTGGTGTTCTGTTATTGGACTTCTGTGCTCGTCATGGATTGTCCATAACGAACACCATGTTTAAGCATAAGGGTGTCCATATGTGCTCTTGGCACCAGGACACCCTAGGTCGCAGTTCGATGATCGACTTTGTTGTCGTCTCATCTGATCTGCGGCCGCATGTCTTGGACACTCAGGTGAAGAGAGGTGCGGAGCTGTCAACTGACCACTACCTGGTGGTGAGTTGGCTCCGATGGTGGGGGAGGGTACCGGTCAGACCTGGCAGACCCAAACGTATTGTGAGGGTCTGCTGGGAACGTCATGCAAAGTCTCCCGTAAGACGGAGCTTTAACTCCCACCTCCGGGAGAGCTTTGAACACGTTCCAAGAGAGGCGGGGGACATTGAATCCGAGTGGGCCATGTTCCACGCCTCTATTGTCGAGGCGGCTTATCGGAGCTAAGGCCGCAAGGTTGTTGGTGCCTGTCGTGGCGGCAACCCTCAAACCTGGTGGTGGACACCGGCGGTGAGGGATGCTGTCAAGCTGAAGAAGGAGTCCTATTGGGCCTTTTTGGCCTGTGGGACCCCGGAAGCAGCTGATGGGTACCGGCAGTCCAAACGGCATGCAGCTCGGGTGGTTGCTGAGGCAAAAACTCGGGCGTGGATGGAGTTCGGAGAGGCCACTGAGATTGACTTCCGTACGGCTTCGAGGTGATTCTGGTCCACCATCAGGCGTCTCGGGGGGGAAAGCGGTACGCCACCAACACCATTTATAGTGGGGGTGGCGTGCTGTTGACGTCAACTCGGGATGTTGTGAGTCGGTGAGAATACTTCCAAGACCTTCTCAATCCCACTGGCATGTCTTCCACTGAGGAGGCGGAACCTAGGGACTTTGGGTCAGGCTCTCCAATCTCTGGTGCTGAGGTCACCGAGGTGGTTAAAAAGCTCCGCGGTGGCAGGGTCCCAGGGGTGGATGAGATTCGTCCGGAGTTCCTTAGGGCTCTGGATGTTGTGGGGTTGTGTTGGCTTTCTGCAATATTGCGTGGACATTGGGGATAGTTCCCTTGGATTGGCAGACTGGGGTGGTGGTTCCCCTATTCAAAAAGGTGGACCGTTGTGTGTGTTCCAACTATAGTGGGATCACGCTCTTAAGCCTCCCTGGTAAGGTCTATTCATGGGTTCTGGAAAGGAGGATCCGTCGGATAGTCAAACCTCGGATTCAGGAGTAGCAATGTGGTTTTGTCCTGGTCGTGGAACACTGGACCAGCTCTACACCCTCAGCAGGGTCCTGGAGGGTGCGTGGGAGTTTGCCCAACCAGTTTACATGTGCTTTGTGGACTTGGAGAAGGCATTCGACCGCGTCCCTCGGGGGGTTCTGTGGGGGGTACTCCGGGAGTATGGGGTACCAGGCCCTTTGATACGGGCTGTTAGGTCCCTGTACGACCGGTGTCAGAGCTTGGTCCGCATTGCCGGCAGTAAGTCAGGCTCGTTTCCAGTGAGAGTTGGACTCCGCCAAGGTTGCCCTTTGTCACCGATTCTGTTCATAACTTTTATGGACAGAATTTCTAGGCGCAGCCAAGGTGTTGAGAGGATCCGTTTTGGTGGCCTTAGAATCACTTCTCTGTTTTTTGCAGATGATATGGTCCTATTGGCTTCATCAGGTCATGATCTACAGCTTTCACTGGAGCGGTTTGCAGCCGAGTGTGACTCGGTCGGGATGAGGATCAGTTCCTCCAAATCCGATTTTTTCCCATATTTTTAGACCAAATTTTTGGCTCAGATATGACAGTTTTACATTTTGTCAAAAAATGATGCAGTACCACTTTCGGCCGCTAGGGTTCCAACTTCATGTGTCAGACGGCAGCCTCCTCTGGTCGGACTGACTCTGTCGCAGCCCGGCCTCCTGCTCTCTGGAGCTCTGACACTTCCAGAGAGTCCACCGATCGTTCCCGGCTCATGTGTCCGAAGGAAGTCTCCTCTGGTCGTACACACTCTGTCGCAGCCCCGGCCTCCTGCTTTCTGGAGGTATGAACTACTGTTAGCTCAGTGTTTGTTAGCAAAATAGGTCAAGAACCACAGGACAGATTTTGATCAAACTTACAGAAAGTAATCACTAGATGGACATTTACAACTGATTAGCTTTATGAGATGTTTGAGATAAAATTCAATGTTTTATAACCATAGATGTGTAGCGGTTAGCTCCGTGTTTTAAACGGGTACTATTTTGCTAAATAGCTCATGAACCACTCAGCAGATTTTGTTGAAACTTATAGAAAGTAATCACTAGATGGACATTTACAAACTTTAAGCTGCAGGAGATGTTTGAGCTAAAATTCGATTTATTTATAATTTATTTTCGCAGTGCGCCCGACTGTTTGGAAGACGTCAAAGCGAAACAATTTAAACCCAGCAGATTTGACCATTACGTGCATTTATTATAGAACGGTTAAGCTCAGAAACACTTTTGCTATAATGTCAGCTAACAAATATATATTTTTAAGTGTTTATCTTGCTAAATTTTAAAGAAAATGCTGCGGTCCCACCCGTGCGAGTGGGTGCACGTAGCGAAACTACTTTTTAAATCCAGCTGATTTGACAATTACGTGCATTTATTAAGGAAAGGTTAAGCTAAGACACATCTTTGCTATAATTTTCAGCAAACAAATAATTGTTTTTACCGTGTTAATCTTGTTAAAGTCCTTCAGTGCAGCTCCTGTGGCAGCCATTTGCAGCAGGGCAAACCTCCGGCCCACATTTCGGGTTGTCAAAGGTGACGCGTAACATACGCGACGCGTCAGCAGTGACGCATAATACAGTAGATGCGACGTATACGGCTGTGCGACATGTTTATGGATTTTTCAAATGTATTATTGGCAATAATTGGACAAAGTGACTTATAGGGCGGTGCGACTTATCGTCCGGAAATACGGTAGTATTTAATAAGTATTTTCTTGAAGTGTTTGTGAATCGTATACGTCCCTCGCTATATCGCTGTTCACTTCCTGCACCTTCGCTGTATCAGATGTTTTTTAAACTCCGTTTTCATATTGTGTGTACTGTGCGGGTACATGCTGTCCAGGATTGTATATTCATCTCACCATCATCTTCATCGCCATCTGTGTTTAAGAGCATATGAAGTGTTTATAGGAGAGTGGGAAAGGTTTGTATGAGTGTGGGATGTGTTTATAAAGCTTTAAACCTACTAGATAATAAAATAAGTAATGCCACTACTTCATGGATTTTCACCCATCGTTAG
Source organism: Garcialebias charrua (assembly GCA_038048925.1). Classification (NCBI taxonomy): domain Eukaryota; kingdom Metazoa; phylum Chordata; class Actinopteri; order Cyprinodontiformes; family Rivulidae; genus Garcialebias; species Garcialebias charrua. Next base: position 8,111 of record JBBPBX010061066.1, read on the forward strand.
GGTTTTTGGAACTTAACCCCCGTGAGGGGTCACTAACATTTTGCCTGATTGTTTTTGTTTAATGAAAGACCTGAGAAAAGGAAGGAAGGTTTGAACTTGTGGGAAAAAAATAAGTCGGACAACATGACACAGGAAGAGCATTAATATTTTTATTGCAGTTACTTTACTATAGTTCATTCAACCTTTATTTATACAGTACTACAGTATATAGTGCTTATATCATCTGACATTTTAACCAGCTACATAAGAAGCTCCAACAATCATCTTTGTTTGTTAGCGATGGCAGGATCCTGGTCCATAGTAGAAGAAGTGATGTGTCATGGGGGTTGTCTGGTCATAGCCAAGAGGTTAACTGCCTGGACTCAAAGAATGGACTCATCATCAGTGGATCAAGAGACCGAACTGCCCGGGTAAGAACACCTGTACATTTATTTATTTTATAATTTATTACTTTGTAAATGAAGGTCTCGGTTGTAGGAAAATTAGTCAATTGCCTTTCCTTTGAACATTTTGCAACAAATCATCAAAATATAAGGGTAGCACAATCTGTCAATTATCAGTTTGTTTTATATCATTTTAGTTGGAGTATCAGATTATAGTTTTATTGATTTTTTTTTGCAGCTTAATAAAACCTGATAACTGGAAAACATACAGTGGGGGTTGCAAGTTTGTAAAGCCTTTATAATTGTTTATATTTCTGCATCAATATGACCCAAAACATAATCAGATTTTCACACATGACCCAAAACATAATCAGATTTTCACACAAATCCTAAAAGTAGATCAAGAGAACCCAGTTAAACAAATGAGGCAAAATATTATACTTGGTCATTTATTTATTAAAGAAAATGATCCAATATTACATATTTGGGATGGTAAAAGTATGTGAACCTCTAAGTTTATCAGTGAATTTGAAGGTGAAATTAGAGTCAGTGTTTTCAATCAATTGGATGATGATCAGGTGTGAGTGGGCAGCTGTTTGATTTAAAGAACAGGATCTATCAAAGTCTGATCTTCACAACATGTTTGTGGAAGTGGATCATGGAGGAACAAAGGAGATTTCTGAGGAGCTCAGAAAAACAGTTGTTGATGCTCATCAGGCTGGAAAATGTTACAAAACATCTGTAAAGAGTTTGGACTCCATCAATCCACAGTCAGACAGATTGTGTACAAATGGAGGAAATTTTCTCTGTTTACATTTATTAATACTGTTTACTTTTATTACTACTGCTTACATGTAATTACTACTGTTTACATTTACACTACTCTAATATCTACACCACTGCTGATACATATACAGTGTGCTCTGAACGGTCTTATTTAGGGATGCCCAATGTGCCTTACTGCATATGCCACTTTTTGCCTCTATAACAACATCAACTACTACCTCATACATATACTGTGTACATTAACTCATACGCTGCTTTGCCACTTTGCAAATGTCAATGCTAGAAACCTTTAGTTTATTTTAGTTATACTTTTTATACTCTTTTTTTATACTAGTATGCAAAAACTCAGGACAGTATTATGTTCATTAAAGGGGACCACACATGCAAAATGCACTTTTTGATGTTTTTTTACTAAACTTTGGGTATTTACTTCATAAAAAAACAGTCCTTGTGCCAAAAAAATGCACCCAGTGGTTTATTTACTCTAAGTAGATTTATTTGTCTGTGATATAAACGGTCAGGTTCTCACTTCCTGCGGTTTGTTACGTCACAAACCGCAGCCAATCACCTCAAACCTGACCAGCCCCTCACCTAGCAACCCCTGGTTAGGTCCAGCCCCTCACCTAGCAACCCCTAGTTAGGCTCAACCCACTTCTGTATGAAACACATGACGGTTGTTTTTCATGATTTCATCTCATCTTTTGTTTATATGTTCTTAATTTCATGTGTACAGCACTTTGTTGCAGCTGCGGTTTTTTTAAATGGCTTTATAAATAAAGTATAAGTGTTATTTTTATGTTTTAGTTCAATTTTTAGTGTATTTGCGATCGCTGCCAACGCGCAGCCGGCAAAAATTAAACGAGCGGACCACAGGCGGAAGGACCGGGTTCGACGGGACCCTCTTCCGGCGCGATGGAGCGGAGCTTCAAGTGTACAGCCTCGTTGCAGCCTGGCAGAAGCCTCGCAGCAGCGAGGACCTTCTCCTTACGGATTAATTTAAGGGAGACACTTGTTGAACTTTGTGTTGTCTTGACTGGAACAGCGATAACTCCCAAAATCTCCGCGTGAACGAGCGGAGCTGGCGAAAACCGGAAGAGGAACAAGCTAACATTAGCATCGGATTCGGGTGGTCTAATGCTAAATGGAGCAGCAAATTGCGGCGCGCTCAGACGGGTTTCGGTAAGTTATCTTAAGCTAACACTAACAGTAAGTCAAATGAGTAAAAAAAAAAGAGCTAATTTTAAAACAACAACACATTATACAGATACTGGCTGTTACAGAGGGCGTAAACAGATCGTTGAAGGGCGTGGACTTCAGAACTTCAATCAGAACCAGTCGTTCAAAACGAAAGTTAAAAATGGCAGAATTAAAAAGGGTATAATTGATTATCTAAGAATTATTTTGTGTATTAAATTGAATGAACACTGTTTTTTAACCCCAAAGAAATACCATAAACATTTTAAAAACATATATGTGGTCCCCTTTAAATGTTTAATGTTTTAGTTTTAGAGTTGGTGTAAATTTTCATACTCTTATACCACTATGCAATAAAAACTCAGGACAGTGTTAGTTTTACTATTTTATGCTTATGTCTATTATTATATGTTTCAGTGTTTCAATGTTTAGATGTTTACTGTTGCACCGAGGGACTGAGAGAAACGCAATTTCGGTCCTGTGTATGTCCTGTACAGTACATATTGCAGATCTGACAATAAAGTTGACTTTGACTTTGACTTTGACTTAAGACCATCGTTACCCTCCCCAGGAGTGGTGGACAACAAAGATCACTTCAAGGTGTGGAATAAATAGTCAGCATTGTCACACAGGACCCGAGGGTAACTTCTAACAACTGAAGGTCTTTCTCACATTGATTGATGTTAATGTTCATGAGACGATGATGTTCATGAGTCCACCATCAGGAGAACACTGAACAACAATGGTGTCATGGCAGGTTGAAGGAGAAACCACTGCTCTCCAAAATGAACATTGCTGCTCGTCTGCAGTTTGCTGAAGATCAAGTGGACAAGCCAGAAGACTGTTGAACTAATGTTTTCTGGACGGATGAGACCAAAATAAAACGTTTTGGTTTAAATAAAAAGTTTTATGTTTGGAGCAAGGAAAACTCTGCATTACTGCATATGAACCTTCTGCCCTCTGTGAAACATGGTGGTGGTAGTATCATGGTTTGGACCGGTTCTGCTGCATCTGGGCCAGGACAGTTTGCCATCATTGATGGAACAATGAATTCTGAATTATATCAGAGAATTCTGAAGGAAAATGTCAGAACATCTGTCCATGAACTGAATCTCAAGAGAAGAGGGACCATGCACAATGATCCTAAACACACAAGTGGTTCTACCAAGGAATGGTCAAGAAGAATAAAGTTCATGTTCTGGAATTGCCAAGTCAAAGTCCTGACCTTAATCCAATCCAGATGTTGTGGAAGGACCTGAAACAGCAGTTAATGTGAGGAAACTTCCAACATCCAGAGTTGAAGCTGTTCTGTACAGAAGAATGGGATAAAATTCCTCCAAGCTGGTGACCAGGACTGTTCAACAGATACCAGAAACATTTAGTTAAAGTCATTGCTACACGGGGGCGGGGGGAAGATGTCACACCAGGTACTGAGAGCAAAGGTTCATATACTTTTACCACTCACAAAAATTTAATATTGGACATTTTCCTCAGTAAATAAATGACGAAGTACAATATTTTTGTCTCATTTGTTTAACTGGGTTCTCTTTATCTACTTTTAGGACTTGTGTGAAAATCTGATGATATTTTAGGTCACATTGATGCAGAATGGTAAAAGGACTGTACTTATAAAGCACCTTTTTATCTTATCAAGATACTCAAAGTTCTTTACAACAATCTGTGCCTCATTTACCCATTAATACAGCACTAGATCTGTACAAAGACTACTCAGAGCTTTAGATCACATTCATACACTGATTGGAGGCAATGAGGGGTTCAGTGTCTTGACCAGGGACACTTTGGCATGCGACTGCTGGTGGAATCGAACCCCCGATTCTTGCATTGGAGGACGACTGCTCTAACCACTCAGCCACAGCCGCCCCACAGAAATATAGAAAATTATAAAGGGTTCACAAACTTTCAAGCACCACTGTAGTGGAACGCTACATTAATGACTTGTCATATCAAATCGTACCTTTTAATTATAGTTGAACCTTTCTTTTGTCAGGCTGGAATAATAACACAATAAATTTAGTGTGTTAGAAACAAGAATTGGGTGTGCAAGTTTGATTTGATTGGACCTTTTTCATTTTCAATAAAAAATGTAAATGAAAGTTGGAATGAAAGTTTTGATTCATTTTAGATTTTTCTTTAATCCACATACTGTACATAAATATTTAACCTTTGAAAAAAAAAATGGTTCAAATAAATTAAAAGCCCCAAATTATTAATCATGACTTGAATTATATGCTATTCAAAACAAATATGACTTTTTTTTGTTGTGGTTTTTGTTTTTAGATTTGGACCTTGTCTTCCAGCACACCTAGAGCAACAATTGCCATGTTTGACAGAGTGTGGTCTGTTTCCATTAGCCCCACGCTGAAGTAAGGACGTTCTCTGAGTTACTCACCAGCTTTTAGATAAACACAACAGTGACAAATGTGACTGTGATTAGGCCTGTCACGACAATAAATCAATTAATCGCATGATGAAAATTATGAACCTCATTTTCATTTATTGGCTTTATTGTTTCTTTGTGTGTCTCTCTCTTTCTACTGAAGACACTGGATGACAAAAGGTTCAACTCCGGTGCTCTTCACTGAGCCCTCCCTTTCTCTTTTCTCTTTAAAATCTGTTTTAACCGTAAAAATTGTGTTTTTGGATAGCTAAAAGCAGCTAAGCTGAGA
>JBBPBX010061067.1:6821-21240 GCA_038048925.1 Garcialebias charrua
TATATATATATATATATATACACACACACACACAGTATTAAAAAAACACAATAAAGTGAAGCTTCAATAGCTGAACCACAATATAGAAAGGGACGACTTTACCGTCATTGCCCGCATGAGCAGTAAAGTCACTCAATAAAACAAAGGAATCCCTAGACAGCACCCCTCCCAGGACACAGACACCAAGAATGCTGGGTAACATGAAATCAGTTTAGTGCATAAGCACAAACATCGGTCAGAACCCATCTGGCACCTCTCTCCCTGGACAATTCCGAAGTAGGAGAGTTAAACTTCTCTCAGGAATTTAGTTACAGAGCCCAAGCTGTTTAGAAAGGGCCTAACTATAAGTTGGAATTGCTCAGCCCCACTCAAAATCTCTGGATCCTACCCACCAGTGAGGTGACATTTCAAGTCCCTTGGGGTAATCTGTGCTTCCAAGAATTGGCATGGCCAGGAAACCTCTTTCACCCAACACCCAATATGCATTGCACCCAACTAAGACTTTACTGAAAAACAAGGACCATTCATTTTAGTTTGTGTGAAAGCTCAGTTGACCACTGAGGTGAAGCAACATGTTACAGAATTTTTTTTACGATGCTTTAAACCTTCAAATTATGATTATAAATTATTAAGCATAAAGTAAACACATCATTTTTGTAAAGTCCATTTCACACTGATAATATAAATTTCAAATTTACAAATCTTAGATTTTGGCTGGAGTATCTTCTGAAGGAGGCACCTTTTAATTTGAGTAGGTTTTTAACAAACTACAACACAACACAACATAAACTTACATACTGGACAAAAGTGACATATACAATCAGATACTATAATTTTCTTAAGCTGCAATTAGACAGAAACCAGCATTTCCTTATCTAATATGTTTTATGTTAATCTCTACTGACTTGAGAATTTTTTCAGTATAAATTTTTAGTGGATAAATGTTAGACTGGGTTGTTAGAAGAAACAGGACATATTTTTTGCACAAATCTACCACAAAAACGAATTAGTTTAATCAAAATAACCTTTTCAAAACATTTTCTTATGTAAATTTCCCTCATTTCAGTGGTTCAACTCTTCACAACATGTTGGTGTCACAGGAGCCAGGCTTCAGTATCTGAAGAGTTAGGATTAGTTTAACAGATTTCCTGAACCAGGGGTAAAACAGTGCATAAATCAACGGGTTCAGAGTGGAGTTCAAATAAAACAGAAGGAACGTCACAGATGAAGCACTGACCACTGCATTCTGGGCCATTAATGTAACACAGAAATATGGACATGTACATAGAAGAAACACAACCACTACAACCCCGAGGATCATAGCTGCCTTCATTTCAGATTTCTTAGCTGTTTCTTTCACTGATTTCTTAATTGTGACAGCTGCAACATGAGCGTGCATGGAACGAGCCTGAGACACAGCCACAATAAACACTCTCAAATACAGAACTATGATGACAGTGACAGGACCAATAAATGACAAAAACAGATCAAATACTCCTCCAATGTAATCAACAACAACTACACATTCTCCAAAACAGGAATTATACCTGCCGGGATGATTCAGGTTGTCCTTCAGGAGAAGACACTGATAAAGGAGAGATAATGTCCAACTTAGTACAACACATATCTTTGCTCTTTCTTCAGTGACTCTTCTAGGGTAATAAAGAGGGTAACAAATGGCCACGTAGCGGTCAACAGAAATGAGAACCATAGTTCCTATTGACACAGATGTTACAGAATAGTCCAACACAAAATACAGGGCACACACGAGGTCACCGAGATACCAGCAGCCGTCTATGAGCATGATTTGAAAGGAAATGAGGAAGCCTGCCATGCAATCTGAAACAGCCAGAGAGAGGATGAACAGGTTGGTGGGGCTGTGGAGCTTCCTGGAGAGATCAGAAAACAACAAACTTACCATCATTTGCTGTAAAATTTGTATTTTAAACAGATACAATCATGATTGAAATACAAATGCACAAAAGATGTTAAACTATCTAAATATGAATTACTTGAATAGTGAGATGGAAAGTATGACCAGCATATTAAGAGCCACAGTAAGCAGAGAGACAGAGGACAGTGTCATGTAAGTGAGCATAGATCCAGAGGAAGGGTACTTTGACTTCCTACAAGATGAATTCAGTAGTTGTGGAAAACAAAGTTCAACTTCTCCAAATGTTTGCATTATTAGAAGGAAAAGGAGACAAGAAGCTCCTGAGTTCTTTCTTTAGTCAGGTTCAGTAGCAGATTTATATCTTCCTCTCTCCTCTCTTTATACAAGTGCTATGGTGACCTGAAATGAATTAGCTTACACCCAACGGGGCCATCTAAAGAGGATCCTAAGTAGAGTTCTTCTTCCAAGAATCGCAGGATGGGAAGAAAAGAAACAACAAAAAGAAAAAAAACCTGATTCCTATTTTTTGTTTGATTTTTATTACAATTATTTGTAACAAGGTTGTAGTTTTAAGAACAAGATATTTTATGAATAAACGTTGAAGCCTTTCACTTACGGTACTCTGGATAGCATTACATTGGCCTCTACCACTAATTAAAGTAACGTTGGTGTTTTTTTTAAATGGCCTATGCTATATAACTAAATACAAGAGATGCCAGTTCCTACATTTTGATGTATTCTAACTGACTGTTAAACATCTGTAAACATTTGATTAAATTGATTAAAAACAGGTCTCTCTTGTAAATGACGAGGCTCAATGAGACTTAACAATCTGTATAAATAAAGGATGAATTGAAATTACTGTTTTAGAGAGCAGTGAATAGAGCAGCTCTGATTCGATCAAACATCCTAACCTGTCCCCCCCCCCCGACACACACACACTTCAATGTCCAACCCGAACTCTTCTCAGCTGAATCCAGTCCTGCACGTTGTTCTGCTCCAATCTTGATTGACACTGCCTTCAGGTGCTTCAATTCTCTTTTGTCCAGCTAAGGGCCATCCATCCATCTGTCCGTCGTCCATTTATTTTAGATGATAAATTGTATTTTTGACATTTTGATAGCTGTTATTTTAACAAATTAGTGCCGTTGTTTTGAAACGTGACGTAATGTGAATAACACACATCAAACAGTTCTCTGATTTTTTTTACTGTTATTTTATTTATTATCTCTGAAACGTTATGCACCGCCTTAATATATGCAGGAGTTCCAACACATCAGTTGTGCGTGCGCTCTGCAGAGCTGTCTGGAGATGCTCCTTTGTGTAAAATGTGCACTGTCTGCTGGAAGCTTGGTGAAGCTCATGCACCTAGCTTCTGCAGGGTGCACAGCTGAAGGTGCACGAAGACGCTCATCCCCGCAGGACATGCAGTTCGTGTCTCTGCTGGGCAGGAGCGTGTGCACGAACTGGTGTACCTGCTGCAGTAGTGATATCCACTCCACAGACTGGGAAACATTCATTTTTATTTTTAATAAACAATCAAAATAAGAATGCGCGATGACTTTGGACTTTTATGAATGGCCATCAGAGGAAGATCCAAGACCAAATGATGAACCCTGGTTTGCCCTTATTTCTGACTCATGTTACCGTTGTTGCTGTGGGAGGGGTCAACGGCAGACACAAGTTTGATCGCCCTTTCCGTTTGGTCATCACTATGTCCAAACTCAGCAATACCACTCTCCAGAATCTTTAAGGTACTATTCTCCATAGTCCTGGTCACAGGGGCAGCCTCTCAAGTCTCATCCAAAGAACCAGTCAAGTCCCTCTACACCAAGGAAGCAGCTGAACAAACCTCAGCCAACAAAGCAGCCAGGCCCTCCTTTGTGCCTCTCCATGGGTGTTGGGAACAATGACCCACCTCTGTGTCTCTCCATGAATGTTGGATATGACGATCCACCTCCTCCTTGCCTCTCCGTGGGTGTCAGGGATGAAGACCCACCTTCCTGTGTCTCCACGGGTGTTGAGGATGACAACCCACTTCTTTCCTGTCTCTCCATAGATGAAGACCCACCTCCTTCCTGTATCTCTGTGGGTGATTCCCACCTCCTTCCTGTGTCCCCAAGGGGGTCCTGGAGGACGCTTCCACTGCACTAAAACCATAGATATACGGAAGGATCTGTGTTCGGATATTCCCGGAAATGGCCCGCAATGATCCTTAAAAAATCCCAAAATCTGGATACTTATCTTCGGCAGATCCAAAATAAATGTGGCTGTTATTCGTCAAGGGTCTGCCAAAGATAAGTATCCGGATTTTGGGATTTTGGGATCTTTTAAGGATCATTGCAGTCCATTTCCGGGAATATCCAGAAATATAAGTATAAGTATATGTGAAGGATACGGAGATATACGACATCAGATCCTTCCGTATATCTATGGTTTTAGTGCAGTGTTCTCACTCTGCCTCCAATTCATCACCCACTGCAGTTTCCCTAGTCTCAGTTCCAGTTGCAGCCCCCTTGTCTGACTTGCCAGCTGCAAGACCTCTTACTCTAACCCTAACCCTGTCGAAACCAAAGGGATGTTGTTTTCAAATAGGAAGTCAGTCCCAGCAGTCCTTCCCTTGATTTCATCTTTGAATGGTGTTCCTATTGAGTTTGTTGACTCTTACAAATGTTTGGGTATCTTGGTCAATTCACATCTCTCTTTTAAGCCCCTCGTTGAAAACCTGGTAAAGAAACTGAAAGTTAAACTGGGTTTCTTTTTCAGAAACAGATCATGTCTAACACTGAATGCTAGGAAACACCTTGTATCTGTGACTTTCCTTCCCTCCATTGATTACGGTGACATTATCTACATGAACGCTCCTACAAGCACCCTGCAGATATTGGATGCTGTCTATCATGGTGCACTAAGATTCATAAATTACCGTACCCACCACTGCACCCTGTATTCACTGGTTAACTGGTCACCATTAACTTCACACAGACTCTTCCACTGGTACATTTTCATCTTTAAATCACTTCTTGGTCTGCTGTCTTCATACATCTCCTCCTACATGTCTCTCCATGAGTGCAGCTACAGCGTGCGCTCTCAGGACATGATTACCTGCAGTGTTCCCTCAGTGAGAATTGAACTAGACAAAAGGGCCTTCTCCTACTCTGCTCCTGTTTCTTGGAATATCTTACAAAAAGACCTGAAGCTCTTGACCTTGACCTCTCTAAGTGGCTTCAAACATCTGTTAAGTTCAAGGCAAAAATCAATGTAGACATGTTCCTGTTTTTAGTATTTTACATCACTTTACAATGCAGTTATTTTTGTTTCAAATCTTAATATAATTTTCTTCCATTTTTTTCAGTTTATTTGCCTTCTTTTATGATTGTCTACTGTTGTCATCATTCTTTGTTAAAAACAGGTCTCTTGTAAATGAAGGGCGGCTGTGGCTGAGTGGTTAGAGCAGTCATCCTCCAATGCTAGAGTTGGGAGTTCAATTCCACCAGCAGTCATATGCCGAAGTGTTTCTGGGCAAGACACGGAACCCCTCATTGCTTCTGATGTGTGTCCTATCGGTGTATGAATGTGATAAAGCTCTGATTATTTTCTACTGATTCAGATTAACTGTGTATAGATCTAGTGTATGGATAAATGAGGGCACAGATTGTAGTGTAAAATGCTTCAAGTATCTTGATAAGCCATACAAGTGCTATATAAGTGCAATACATTTAAATTAGTCCTCGAGGCTTAATGAAACTAACCTATATAAATAAAGGTTGAATGAATTTATAAAACAAAACACAAAAATGGTTAAATGAGACAAAACTGATCACTTTGAGAGGCTGTGCTGGGATTTATTTTTGTTCTTAGTTTTTATACTTGATAGGAATTTTAAACACCTTCACCTTAAATAAGAACCACACAAAAGAGACACAAATTAAATTTAACACTGATCATAAACTTTGCAAAGTGGGAAATTGCTTTCAATGCACCTTTGAAACAAGTTTCAAAACGTGTTGCCAGCAAAGTCCGATTTGGGCTGCTTGTGCGTGTGTATTTATTGAAGATAGAGGAGTTGATGAGTAACACAATTCTCTGACAGTTCACAGATAAAACAAACGTGAAGTCATGGTTCCGTTCAAACAGGAACATCAAATCAAAGCATTGTCTAATCATGAAAAAAGCTTAAGTCTGTTCTGCATTCAGGAAAAATAACATGTTTGTATTTCAGATAAAGTGTTGGTGTGGACAGAACTTTGATTGAAGTAAGCTTGGTCATGGTTGTGTCAGAGTATATTAAAGTAATACGTTTTATATGATCAATGATGAACTACTCTATCAATACTTTATTTCAATTTTACTTTATCAAGTGTTCTAGTACATCAGGTAAAGTATATTGTTTTGTCCAACAATTTTCAGTCAGGTCATCTGGACAGTTTCTTTCTTTTCTTATTTTTGTGCTGAAACGTTTCACCTTCCATCCAGAGGGCTTCATCAGTCAAGGAAACATACAACACAAACTGATTCTTCCCCAACAACTTACTCCAAAGTTGAACAAACCTATATACTGTAACTGGTTTGTTCCACTTTGGAGTAAGTTCTTGGGGAAGAATCAGTTTGTGTTGTGTGTTTCCTTGACTGATGAAGCCCTCTGGATGGAAGGTGAAACGTTTCAGCACAAAAAAGAAGAAAGAAACTGTACAGACTGAAAATTGTTGGATTGTATACCTGAATTATTGAGCATGGACTTTGTTGGTATATTATCTTGTCATTTTACTTTAAGGTTAATACTAATGCTGAAGATGTGTACATAATTGGATTTATTATTTATTAAGCTTTATTTAAGCGGATAAATCCCACTGAGATCACAGATCTCTTTTGCAAGGGAGGCCTGGGCCTGAAGGCAGCCTAACATGCATGATGACAGAGATAACAGGATTTCTGCTTTTTGGAGTTGGTGGTTACCCAGCATATTGACAAACTGGGAAAAAGTTGGCAGCTGTTCTGGCCATTTTAAAGCTGCCCGGCATGTGTGAAGTCATGTGCCGTGCTGTCAACACTCAACTCAAATGCTGTCTGAGCTTGAATCTCGCTGGCGGGAAGGAATAGATCTCAGAAAAGTTGTAAGCTCGACTCGGTGCGTATGACCACAATTCGGCTGTTTGGAGTCACCACTGGGACGTACAAGCGAGACTGTAGAAAGCAGAGGGAAATTAACAGAGCTCGGCCTGACCCAAAACAAATGTTGCTATCTAAATCTGACTCCCCCGACATCGGCCTTGGAAGGTTGACGATCTCAAATTCTCCTGGATGAGCCAAGATGGTCTAGTGGCAGGGCTTTTGACTACGGATCCGAAGGTCGCGGGTTCGCGCCCCGGCCACTACCCAGCTTGGGGTGTCTATGAGTGCACACCTATTTCTCCAGCTCCCCGAGCGCTTTCGGGCTGCTCACTGCACCACCTGGTAGGTGGTTGGGTTAAATGCAGAGACGAATTTCGTCTGTGTATGGGAACATACGCAGATGACAGGAATAGACATTATTATTATTATTATTATTATTATTAGTAACAAGAGGCTCTGCTCCCTTCCCCAAGGACATGGACCTGATTCAGAGCTCTACTGAGCCAGCTGATAAACACTGCACCATCTATTATCAGGACTATGGCTGTGTGTGTGTGTGGGGGGTGGGGGGGGGGTGAATCTGGACAGTACTCATAGACTACTTCCCCTCAAATTCACTGCCTTTGCCGGCCTCCCTCATTCCACTCCCCCACCGGTGCATCAACCTAGGTAGATGCGTCGCTCACTTATGCCCCTTTTCCACTTGCTCGGCCCAGAGCGGCTCAGTCTGGTCCGGTCTGGTTCAGTTCGGCTCGGCTCACATGTAGGTTTGTTTCCATTCACTTACTGCAGCCCTTCTGTGGGCGGGGTGTAGAATCTCACTCGTCCTACCACGTGGTGGCGGTAGTGTTACCTCAAGCTATTTACTAGCCACCACTAAACGTTAGAAGAAGAACACCCTGCAAGACCTTGTCTCACCACCTGTTGGCGGTAATGTCCCTTGAGCTATTTAATGCTCTAATATTACTTTATAGACTTTTCAGCTTGTTTTAAACCCATGTGTTTTCCATTTTGTTTCTTTATAATAAAGATTATTCTCATATATGCACAAGGATCCTGTTAACATTGCTTAACACATCGATCGCACTGCCCTGTAATCAGTTAAACTATTTTTACAGTAAGGTACAGATTAGGAATTAATTAGGTTTCAATTGGCCCTGTAATATTAAATGTTTGTATTTCATTAAATTTAAACGGTAATATTTTGTCAGGGATAATTCAAAGTCAAATGCAAATGGATAATTTGGTTTAAACTGTCCGTTAAACATTAAAAGCATGTTTCTTTAAACGTAAAAACAAAGTATTAATAATTAAATGTTTGTTGATCAGGAAACTCGTTTAGGCATCCAAGAACAGCTTCATCGGGGTTGATGTGACGTCTGTGCATCCTTGGAAAAGCTGCTGCACCACGACCCGACATCAGGAAGGATGGATGGATGGGTTGATGTTGACGTATTTGACGTCTGTGCATCCTTGGAAAAGCTGCTGCACTACCCATGACACGACATCAGGAAGGATGGATGGATGGATGGCTGTTCAAATCTAATAATCTTTTTTCTTATGATTCTTTAAAGGTCAAATGCAAATGGAAAATATTCTTAACTTCCAGTATGTTTTTAAACAAACACTATACTGTACACACTTAACATTGTAAAATATGTTTAGGAAATTATTGTTCAATGAGACCACTTAAGAAAAAAAAGTTTATTATGAAAACTAAGAAGTGAAAAAAGCACAAAAATAAATACTGCATACACCTAAATGATTTTTTTCTTGTTGTCTCATGTGCTTCCTCCAGAAGACAAAAGTTGATAAATTCTGGTGTTGACTTCTTCGTCTTAACTGTAAAAAAAGAAAAACATGGTTACCGGTAATTCAGTCTAGAAACAGTTTTATATGTAGATATATTTTATAAGATATATATACATATATCAAATATATCAGAAACCACAAAGCAGATATTTTTCAAACCAACACAGTGTAATCACTACATGTTTATGTACACACTGTAAGCTGTTGAAGTTATTTGAATTAAAATTCGATTTTTTATAGACATAAGTGTGTCGACCTGGCTTGTTTTTTTTCTACTAGTATTTAACACATTATATCTTATATCTCAGAAACCACAAAGCAGATATTTTTCAAACTAACAAAATGTAATCACAACATGTTTATGTGCATACTGTAAGCTGTTGGAGTTATTTGAATTAAAATTCGATTTTTTACGATTTATTTTAGTAGCACATGTGACAGGTTTGGAATTGGTCAAAACAAATCAATTTAAAAGCAGCAGATTTGACCACAACGTGACTTGTTAACCTGAGGAACCCTCGTGGTATAAAGCCAGCTATGAAATATATTTTTTAAGCTTTTATTTAGCTACATTTAAAAGAAAGAACGCCGATCGACCCCACCCGCGCGTGCATGTGACGTGCATGTGTCGACCTACTTTGTTAAATCCAGCTGATTTGACCACAACGTGAAATTATTAAGGACCTGTTCAGCTCAAGCACCCTCTTGATATAACGTCAGCTATGAAATTATTTTTTAAAGCGTTTATTTAGCTACATTATAGAAATAAAGACGGCTCACGTGCGCGCGCGGGCGCGCGCGTGCACGTGGCGAAACTACTTTTTTAAATCCTGCCGTTTTGACAACAACGTGAAATTATTAAGGAATAGTTCGGCTTAAGACACATGTTTGCTGTAATTTTAAATACAAATAATTGTTTTTACCGTGTTAATCTTGTAAAGTCCTTCGGTGTTTGCTCCCTCGCGGCAGCCACTTCCTCAAACTCAGTCCAGCCTCCAACCCACGGTTCGGGTCCAGCCGGCCTGGACCCTGCTCTGAGATGAGTCCGGAATCTTGGCGCGGCGCCGCACATCTGTGAGGTGGAAATGCTCTCCAACGCGCGTTTGGCACGCAAATATGACGTCACATCCGACCCGGGCCACCAAGTGGAAAAGGGGCACTAGGTAGCCTGTGCTGGGACCCCATCCTCACTCACTCCACATGCACCAGTAAATTTATTTATTTATTTATTTATTTCATTTATTCATTTAATTTCATTTCCATTAAAAAACACAAATTCATTTTTCAAAAAAAAATAAATAAATAAAATAAAATAAAATGAAGGGAAGCAGAAGAAGAAGAAATGTCTTAACATATCTGCTCCCTCGAACAAAATCAATTCAATCTATCAATTCAAACAATAATCATTCATATATAATACAGCAAGATTCAAAATTTCATGTTTATATAATAGACATAAATCAATTATATATATATCTTTCCAACAAAATAGTTTTGATATTTTTCTTATATATTAACATTGACTTTACTAACTTTACATCATCCTCTAAACCATTCCACAGACCCATTCCCTGTATTGTAGTAGACCAACCCTTTAAACTGGTTCTATACTTAGGTTTAACAAAAATATCTATTCCCTTCAAATTATAACTACTTTTCCTTTTTACAAAATATGCTTGAATGTTTGATGGTAGTAAGTAATTCTGAGCTTTAAACATAAGTAGAAAAATATTATAATCCACCAAATCATGAAACTTTAGAAGTAAGTTTAGTAGTATATGTCTTTATGTCTGGTTTATTTTTGTGTGCGTGTATATGCATGTGTTCTGGGGATTTATGCAGCCACTGTGTCCTGTTAGGGAAACAGTGTGAGAGGATTTTTTTTTTAATCAAAAAAGGCGTTCAATACAGGATCAACTGGATTTTTTTTTAACCTCCTCTTCACTCGTGTTCCCCTTTTTCTAATCTAACAAAAAAGGAAGCACCTCTCAGTGAGGCTGCAGCCTCAGACATCGTCTGTTGTTTATTTGTTGCTTCAGATGGGCTGTACATAAGTTTACGTTCATTGTGCTTTGGTGGGTGTAATGACAATAAAGCTGATTCTGATAAAGCATTAAAGGTTCCGTCCGTCCATCCGTCCGTCCGTCCGTCCGTCCATCCATCCATCCATCCATCCATCCATCCATCCATCCATCCATGAGCTTTACCGGCTTCTTCCTTTTTGGGTCACGGGGGTCACTAGTGCCCATGTCCAGCAGTCACTGTGTGAGAGGTGGGGGACACCCTGGAAAGGTCTCCAGTCCATCACAGGGACACACAGAGACAAATGAGTCAAACAACCATTCACTCTCTCTCACCTAGGGACAATTCAGAGTTACACTCAGTCTAACATGTATGTTTTTGGTCTGTGGGAGGAAACAGGAGTACCAGGAGAAAACCCACGATGCACAGAGAGAACATGCAAACTCCCCCAAAAAGGACCTCCTGCCAGGATTTAAACCAGCAACCTTCTTTCTGAGAGGCAACACCACCACCAACTGGGTCACCGTGCCACCCCTGAGTTAGAGGTTGAGTTATTAAATAGATTTTCTTCACTTAAAAGTGTTTGATACGTTTACAATTCATTAAATTTTTGTCACAGTGACATTTTAAAAATACATTTTATTTCTAAAATGAATTATTTACATCCACCGGTCTTTACACACACTGTTACATGTTGGTGTCACAGGAGCCAGGCTTCAGTATCTGAAGAGTTAGAATTAGTTTAACAGATTTCCTGAACCAGGGGTAAAACAGTGCATAAATCAGCGGGTTCAGAGTGGAGTTCAAATAAAACAATATAAAGGCTACGGATGAAGCACTGACGCCATCATCCTGAGCCGACAGTGCTACACAATAATATGGGCATGTAGATAAAAGAAACACAACCACAACAACCCCGAGAACCAGAGCTGCCTTCATTTCAGATTTCTTAGCCGTCACTCTCACCGAACCCTGAAGAGTGACGGTTCCAACATGAATGGAACGAGCCTGAGACACAGCCACAGCAAACACCCCCAGATACAGAACTATAATGACAGTGACAGGACCAATGAAGGAAAACAAAAGGTCAAAAATCCCTCCAATATAATCAACAACAACCACACATTCTCCAGTGCAGGAGTCATACCTGCCTGGTGTCTGCAGGTTTTTTCTCAGCAGGAGGCTGTGAAACAGAAGAGAACAGATCCAACACAGTGAAACACAGATCTTTGCCCTTTCTTCAGTGACTTTGCTGGAGTAATGTAGAGGGTAACAGATAGCTATATAGCGGTCAATGGAAATGAGCACCATGGTTCCTCCTGAGGCCGAAGTGATAACGTAGTCCAGAACAAGATATAAAGCACATATGTGGTCACCGAGGTACCAGCAGTCATCAATGAGCATGATTTGAAAGGAAATGAGGAAGCCCACCATGCAATCCGAGACAGCCAGAGAGAGGAGGAACAGGTTGGTGGGGCTGTGGAGCTTCCTAAAGAAAACAAAACACAATTATATCTACTTTTGATTTAATGTTATGACTAACACTGAAACTTTGCTTGAAAACTTTTAGTTTTCTCAAGATGTAACATTGTATTACTTGAAGTGGGCAATGGAGATGATCACCAGCAGGTTCAAAGTCACGGTAAAGAAAGAGATGGAAAAGAATAGAACATAAATCAGCAATGACACAGAAAGTGGACGCGTGGTTTTCCTGCAGGATGAGTTGCGGAGCTGTGGGAAGCAAAGTTCATCCGATTGCATCATTAAAGAGAGGCAGAGATGAAAATCTGTTTAATTCTGACAGCCTTCTGACTAAAACTCCTCATCATATAATCTATCCCTCTCTCCTCCCTGCCTTTTGCATGTGTAAAAGTTGGACCTCATAAGGTTGGCCTACACTCATGGGACATCACCACTTGTGGAAATCATTGCAGTTTCAACAGATGGCTAAAATTACTGGTCTTTGATTTTTCATTGGAAAACATTTTCAGTCACTGTCCTCAGGACATAGATGTCTTGCAGATCAAGGCCACAAGTTGTTACTAAAGTGTGCTCGTTTGCAACATAAACAAAGACTTGCACTGACCTAGTAACCTTGTAACTGGACTGACTAGTTCAAAGTGTCATTTTGTTGAGCAACAGTATTCAGAGTTCAGGTTTTAGTTATGTGACTACTGTAAATGGACATTGCGAAAATAATACCAATTTATATGATAGTAGTTGGAAGAAATAATCCATATCTCAGTTATTAGTAAATGGTAGATTCAAATAACTTCCACCCTCCCAAACCATCTACTGAGGAATTCCACTGACTTTTCAGAGTAGCACAGCTGAATAAACATTCTGTCATCATTTCAGGACTATTTGCCTCTGGCCGTCCTCTGCAATTTTGCATGTTCTTTCCATGCTGCGTGGATTTTCTCCCGGTACATTGGTGTATCGGGATGTTTCTTATATATCTATATCTACTATATACGCCAAACAATAATACAGGTCAAGGGTTCAAATCCTGGTCCAGGGGCCTTTTTGGTTGGAATTTGCATGTCCTCTCTGTGCTGAGTGAGTTTTCTCCGGGTCTTCTGGTTTCTTCCCACAGACAAAAAACCTGCATGTTAGACCGATTGGTACCGTATTTTCTGGTGTATAGGTCGCACCTGTGTATAGGTCGCAGTGTCTAATATTTATCAATAAACTGGAAAAATCCGTAAATAGGTCGCACCGGTGTATAGGTCGCACCTAGGTCGCACCTACATTTGTTAGCTGCCATTTTTGTAAGACTGTGTCTCACTTTAATTTTTGTCAATAAATTATTACAAATCAGCTTATTTCAAAATGTAAATACCACCAACATCATTAAAATTAAACTACAGACTCCTAAAAAAATGTTTGTTGGCTGCCTTTTTTGTAAAACTGTGTCTCACTTTGATATTTGTTAATAAATTATTACAAATCAGCTTATTTCAAAATGTAAATACCACCAACATCATTAAAATTAAACTACAGACTCCTAAAAAAATGTTTGTTGGCTGCCTTTTTTGTAAGACTGTGTCTCACTTTAATTTTTGTTAATAAATGACAAATCAGTTGCAGCTGAAGGTGATCTGCTCAGAGTTGCAGCTGCTGTGGAAACCAGTGCAGGATAGCTGCAGCAATTTTATTATATTTTACTAGATTTTATCACTTGTTTTATTTTATTTATTTTTTAAGCAAGCCTAATCTGCATCCACATGATTTTATCTTTGATCTTAGTCGATATTATTATTGATTTTATTTGATTTTATCACTTGTTTCATTTTGATCTTTGCTTTGTTACACTTTGTAGCACTTTGAGATTTTTATTAATGAAAAGTGCATTATAAATGGAATTCATTATTATTATTATTATTATCTGGAGGTGGAGCTGACTGTGAGCTGAAATATGCAGCATCTGGAGGTGCAGCTGATTGAAATGCACTTTGACAGTTACAGCTACACCCAAATAAATCTGTAAATAAAGCAGAATACTGGTACAGGCCTCTTTAGCGATCATAGCGGCCGAAACTGGTACTGCACTTGCACTGCCCCCTGGTGGCCGAAACT
>JBBPBX010061069.1:0-14734 GCA_038048925.1 Garcialebias charrua
GCAGGTTGTAGAACACCCAGTGGTGTGTGTTCTCTGTGTGGTCCAGCAGCTTTCATGGTTCAGATTGGATCAACAGATCATGAAGGTGCTGGTCAGGTCTTGTTGGTTGTGTTTATGTTGAGGAAGCTTGGAGATGTTACATTTGACAATAAACAAATTTTTTAGCCCCCCCCCCTCCCCCTAGTGTGAGGTGTCAGTTGTTGTTGTTTTTTTGTCAGATCTTTGTAGCTTCTGGCTGTTATTATTGTTAAGTCTCACCTGACCTCTTTATGGTTGGCTGGAGGACAACACACAGAAAACAGGGTTGTGGTAACTGTAATAAGTTTTCATGACCCCAGAATGGAGGCTTCGCTGTGGCTGTGAAATAAAAACAAGGTCAAGCAGCGTGTTTTTGTCTGTGGTGGCAGCAGTGATGACCTGTTCATACCCTCTTGTTTGAAACAGCTCCAGGATCGGTTTCCTTCCACCTGATAACTGGTTCTCATTGAAATCTCCACACACAATTACTGGATGGCAGTCCATCACTTCTAGTGACTCTAAAAGACTGACCATGTTTTTCAAGAATGGTGTGGAACTGTAGCCTGGAGGTTTGTACACGACTGCTATCAGGGCAGGGAATGGAGCTTCAACCTTCAAAACCAAAAACTCAAGATCAGTCACATTATGTAGGTACTGTTTCTCACGGACTTGAACATGGTTTTTCACATAAACAGCAACTCCGCCTCCACTTCTGTGAGCCACCTCAGGAAAGTTAGTGTAGGACACATGTCTGTTGCGTTTGAACATGTTATATCCGTCCAGATGAAGACTTTCTGCAACAAATGAGCCTTGTAAGTGAGTTTCTGTGAGACACAGTACATCTGATAGACCCAGTTCATGATGACTCTTCAGGTCACTGATGTGAGATGGTAAACCTTCCGTGTTATGGTGAACAATGGTTAGAGTGTCTGGTCTGTTTACAGGTTCTCTCAGAAGAAGAAGAGGCATCATCTCCTCCACACTGGCTTGTGTCATGGTCTGTAGCGCTGTGGTGACTTCAGGATTTGCGTAGATTTTAGTCTCATCCAGATCTAGTAAATACAATCCATTGAGTGAGGTCACACGACTAAGAGCCACATATGCCATTCCAGGTTCAAAGATGCTCTTCAGTGAGACCACAGCTGCTTGTGTTGTTAGACCCTGGGTTTTGTGGACAGTGCAGGAGAATGCTAGTTTGACAGGAAACTGTCTACGTACCACTCCTCTTTGTTTCAGGTTATCCTCTGCTCTCTCAATGTATACCAGATCGTCAGATTCTGAAGCTCCACTGTGGTTGTTTCTCACAGGTGCCTGGTTGTCCATTCTGAGTCCAAGTTTAATGACGTGTTGATCATTTTCTGAACGTACCACTCTGATTAGTTGTCCAAAAGCACCATTGACCAAACCGTTCTGTATGTTGATGTTTCTGGTGAGCATGACCCGTGCTCCTTCAGCCAGTCTCAGAGAGTCAGGTAAATCACCTCGGCCGCCTTTCAATGGTTGATCCTTTCGAGACATTCTGCCGGTTCGTGGGTCCTTCTGGAAATCATCTGCATCAACCTTGATAATATTAGCGTGAAACCCTTCCAAAGTCGCAGAGTTGTGGTCTTCTACTTTCTTATTGGTTGCAAAAATGTGCAAGGCGTCAGGGGGACAGTGTTCTGGTTCAGTGACGGTGTGTGACAACAAAAGTTTGTCAGCCTGAGAGAGCTCATCTGTCCTTTCTTTCACCCGAATCCGGTTCAGCATCTCTGCAAAGGTAACATCATCTTTCTGACGCATAATCTCAGTGAGTGTGATCATTTGAAAATGTTCATGCCAAAGGTCAATTTCTGCAGGGTCGAGCACACAGAGAGGTTTGGATTGTCTCACTGGTGGTAGCTGATAAAAGTCTCCAACAGCTAAAACTGACATTCCACCAAATGGTCTATGACTGCCTTTAATCTGTTTCAGCCGTGCATCCACATAGGCAAAAAGGGGCTTTGAAACCATCGAGATCTCATCAATAACAAGGATTTCCGCATTAATGAGTTCAGACCTTACCTCGTCCAGCTTGTTACCAAGTCCTTGAATTGGTGGTTTCAGGCTTCTTGGCAGTTTGAGGAGAGAGTGCAGTGTTGTTCCACAAATGTTGAAGGCTGCAGTTCCAGTGAAAGACGTCAACAGAACAGTTGGGTTGGATAAATCAGCCTCCTCTGCGTTTGCAGGCAGTCTGCTCAGTATCTTAGATGCTTCGGCATGAATACATTTAATCAGATGGGACTTTCCTGTTCCTGCACCACCGTTGATGTAGTAGAAAAATGGATGTGGGTTTAGGCCACACACTCGTTTCAGGCACCAGTCTCTGACTGCATAGAATACACACGCTTGCTTCTGATTCAGATTCTGATACATCTGACGTAACACAGAGGGATCAGTGGAAGGTGGTTCTCTGACGGCTCTGACTTCTGTTACAACATCAGCGTTGTAGTCTGGCACATTTTCCTGTTCGTTCTGATCATCTGCTTGTCCTCTGTCTACCTCATCACATTGCAATCTCACAACTTCTGTTTCAGGGGCAAGATTACACCACTCGTCCATGATAGTGTTCCTGTTTTGTTCAAATTCTTCCAACGCTTCTTTGATTTCATCTGAGCTTCCTTCATATTTCTCTTTGTTTCTCAGAACAATGACTTTCACATACTCGGGTTCATCTGAACCTGGTAGTTTGACCCCCGCAAAGTTGTAAAAGGACTGAAATGTTGGAAAATTCTGTGTCTTCAGTTCCTGCTCTGATCGGTGAGGAAGATATAGCCTTAATAATCGTCCACAAAACTCTTCGGGTTGCTTTTCCTCAGAACAGTGGTAATATCTGATAACGGCTGGCTTATTATTCTTACGTCTTCGCACGTATCCCAGCTGATTGAGGAGAGGCAGCACACCTTTCCGTTTAGCTGCTTGAGGATTGACAATTGTACATGTTGCTGCAAAATCTGCTAAGCACATTCCCTCATACTCAGGTGTCTCAGGTCTGGCTTTGTACCTGTCATTCAAACTTGTCATCCAAATATTGTGACTGTCTGGTGTTGTGCTCTCCAGGAAAGACATGGGGCGACTCATTTTCAGAGGATTTTCATCAGTTGGTACAAAGACTACACTACGGGAACTTTTTTTCAGATGTAGGCCACATGCACGAGCCACACACTCCTGAGCGCTGATTTCTCTCTTTTTGGAATAAACCTGCATGACTGCCTTCATCTCATCACACTCATTGACCCGGTCGATGTTGGCAGTATCTATGACCTCTTTAAGGTACTGAGAGAGTGCACTTTCCTTTTTGGTGACGTATTTGGTCACGTACATTACACATGAATAAGCAGTCAGAATGAAGGAAACATCAATGTTAGCGTCCCAGGCTTCCAGAAGAGGTGGGTTGTAGTTGTTTATCCAGATGTCTTTTGGATCACGCTTCATTATGATTGTAGTTTTTTTGAACATGCATTGAAGACATTCTTCAAACACTTCTATTGTCAGGTTACATTGAGACAGAATCTCCTCTAAAGTCATTGATGCTACTTCAGGTTCATTGAACAGCTTCATCAAAGGTTCCAGTTTCCTTTTTGCATTTGCAATGTCCTGATTCTCTTCACATCTGGTGATCATTGTCCTTGTGCAGGGGGGTTTAGGGAAACCAAATCTACATCCAGAGTTCACACTCTTAAAACAGGTTTTAGTGTGGTTCCTGCTGTGTTTCTGCACTTCTGTTACCTTCTTGTACAGTTCAGGTTGTGTGTCTGGGTCGGGCAGTTGGGCTGAGATGTATCTGTCCGCAAAGTCACAGACTGTTTGATCATCATCTTTCTCTATCTCAGGGGCAAATCTTATCCAGAACAGAGCATGCACGTGGGGGCTGCCTCTGTGCTGATACTCTATTCTGTAGAAGAAATCAAAGATCTCACCGAGAGGCTGAGCTGGAGAAAAAAGCAAGTCTCTGAATAATGCCTCAACACGCTTATCAAACATGCGCATGGTTGTTACTGGATTTGATCTTAGAACATCACACTTTTCAGTCCAGTTGAGCCCTTCAAAGGCAACACATTCACCTTGTTGTCTTTTTATGGCTGTAATCACTTCAGGCCATCTCATCTCAGCAGCAGAAAATGTGCAGAAGAATGTAGGAGTCCCCAGCTGTCTGATCATAGCAAACAACTCTTTGGTTGTCTTCTCCCAAAAAGCAGGTGTTCCTCTTAATGGCTGCATGAACCTGGTTGCATCTTTATTTCTCACCAGCCTCTCAACCTCTTGCTTATTTTGCAACATAGCAGATGTTATCCGTCGGCCATCTTTGGTCAAAGTTTTGCCTTTTCTTAACTGTATGGTCATGCTGGATTTAGCCAGATGGATCTCGGTCACAAACTGTGCAAAGAACAAATAGTTGGTGTCTCTGGCAAAACGATCATCAACATTGAAAAGCCTGGACTTGAAATAACGGCTTGGTGTGACTTTAATACGTCTCCTTTCATCCAGAGTGTTCTGACCTGTAGGGAACTGAACAGGAAAAGCCATGGCTTCCAGTTTAGGTGTACGGAAAAAACTAACTGGATTGTTCCCTTCAGCAGGTGCCACACAGTAAGTGTCATCACTGTAACTCAGGATCTCTTCAGAAACATCTAGAGGTTGAAGGCATGACTCTAAAGCAAATCCTCCATTTGGTAAATCACTTTCTTCTCCATCATTTCCCTCATCGTTCTGTTCTCTCTGATCACTTTCTTCTCCAGCATTTCCCTCATCGTTTTGGTCTCTCTGTTCACTTTGTTCTCCATCATTTCCCTCATCGTTCTGTTCTCTCTGTTCACTTTGTTCTCCATCATTTCCCTCATCGTTCTGTTCTCTCTGTTCATTTTGTAAATGTTCTTCCTCTTCACAAGACATGTCAACATTTGAGTCATTTTCATTTTCTGCTTCACACAGTGCAGCCTTCTCACATCTGTCAATGTCCATTAAATCTTCCTCATCATAGTCATCATCTCCCATACTTGTGTTGTCATCATCATCATCTTCATCGTCATTTAAAGTTGGGTCACAGAGCAAAGGTTCATCTCTGATTGTTACATCTTGATACTGTGGGTGGATCTGTTTTAATTTGTGCAGTGCTTGAATCAGTTTAGACCAGGTTACAGTCTGGAACAGCTGGTGACCTTTTAACCACAAGGTTCTCTTCAGTTTCACTCTCATGACCTGAGACTTACTTCTCAGTCTGGGTAAGGCATTGACAGTCTCCTGAACTTCTGATGGAACACATACAACGTTTCCCCTGATGAGATTCTGTCTGCCTTTAGGAAGAGGAATAATCTTTGCAAAAGGAATGCATTTAGAAATCAGATGTCTCTCCAAGATGTTCAGGTGTTTGAGTTCTGGAGGAATTTCTGAAAGACCCATTTCATTTGCTACAGCTAGAGTTGGTATCAATCCTTTTTTCACATATTTAGAACAGGTGTGACAAATCCACTCCTTCTTTCTCTCATCGGGAGCTGAGCAGTTTTCTTTACAGTCTTCGTTACAAACATGAACGTATGTTCCTGTCAAACATTCTGCAACAACATCTGGATTTTTGGTGTAATTAGACCTTGTGCAAACTTTGACTTGGTTGCGAAATGACGCTTTATGGCACACAGTGCAAACATAGGTAGGACCAGCTTTTATATTGGATCTGAAAACAGATATGGCTTCATTGATCAGACTGTTGTCTGTGTTACTTTGTACACTCTCAGCTTGTCTGTTCATCTGTCGATACTTTCTTTTGATGTTTGTGGCACATCTAAAATAATGCATCCTTCTAAAATGTTCATTGTTGTAATTCTTTCTCATGATCTGTCTCATTATTTCTCTGTGTCTCAGCCTAAAACGTTCATTCTCTCTGTAACGGTTTACAAGATACAGATTTTGCTTCTGCCTATATGGTTCACTCTGTGTTTTATGGCTTCTAATATATAATATTTTGTTTTGTCTGTATTCTTCACTGTGTTTATATAGTTGAGAGTAATACACTTTCATGCAATCTTTTTTCTTTTGCCTAGCGTTCGCATTTTCTCTGTAAGATTTCTTATTGTGCAGTTTCTTTTTCTGTCTGACAGCTGGAGTGTTTTGATATGTACTTTTGGAATAAGTTTTTTTCTTTGTTTTTAATGCTTTGTCTAAAGTATAACGCAGCCTTTCTTTCCGTTTTTGATTTTCTTGTCTCTGTAGTGGTTTCTGTGTGACCAGTGACCTCCTCTTCATTTTTCTCCTCTCCTGTTTGCTGAGTTTGGACAGTTTACGTGAGATTTCCTGCATTACCGACTCTGTAAGATGTCTGACACCAGTTGTACAGGAAGTAGTGTCTGGTTCTCTGCAGGAAACTTCATGAGCTGGATCGCTTGGTGTTTCAGTGAACATTCCCTTTTGTCCTTCAGAAGAAGTTAGTGAGACATCAGAATAATCAGAGGGACCATCATGGTTCATCACTTGAGCTGTAATGTTTGCTTTATTTGGAGGAGGCTGTGTATGAGATGGGACTTCAACCTCATTTTGTTGTACAGCATTTTTCTGAGATGTTGATGGTAAAATGTTTTCTGTCTGACTTGTGGCTCTTGGTGAGTTTGATTCATTAACATGGTTGAACATGTTAGGTTGAACATCATCAGTGTCTGGTTCTCTGTAGGAAACTTCATGAGCTGGATCACTTGGTGTTTCAGTGAACATTCCCTTTTGTCCTTCAGAAGAAGTTAGTGAGACATCAGAATAATCAGAGGGACCATCATGGTTCATCAGTTGAGCTGTAATGTTTGCTTCATTTGGAGGATTCTGTGTATGAGATGGGACTTCAACCTCATTTTGTTGTACAGCATTTTTCTGAGATGTTGATGGTAAAATGTTTTCTGTCTGACTTGTGGCTCTTGGTGAGTTTGATTCATGAACATGGTTGAACATGTTAGGTTGAATATCATCAGTCTTGTTTCTACTGTCTGTGTGTACAGTAACATTTCTCTGTTCAGCTGCATGTTCACTGTAAAACTCAATAGGCTTAAGCTCATAATAACAGGAGTCTTGCACGTCAAATATTCTGAACAATTTTCTGATCCAGGCTGTCATGTCACCCAGACAATTGAACATCAGCATCACAGCAGTCCCATGATTAGGCTTTGCTGGCAGACCGTTGGTATCGCGACGATGGGGATCAAAAAGGCCGTATTTACCCGTTCTACATCTGAAAACAGCTATACAAAGTCCTGCCATAATCAGTAGAGCATACTGCACCTCTGAGGTTAAACATTTCAGTCCTTGTGCAAGGTTGGGGAGCTGTCCAGGTCCAAATGTTCCATTATGTGAAATATGAGACATGTCCACATTGTAATGAGTCCTGCGGGCTGTAACTGTGTGTGGTAATTCATCAAAGGCCAAATGATCACTTTTTGGAAATCTTTCCCTGGCTTCTAAGTACATTACATGACCTTTATCCAACACTAGGTCAAGGTCTGATGTGGTGATGTTCTCATCTTCATGCAGAAATGATAAAAACTCCAAACTGTTGGCCGTGCACTGTCTGTTTTTATACTGACCATAAATGTCTGAGGCCTGGCTTCTTGAAGCACGCACAATTGTTACAGATGATTGTACATTGACACTGGGTTGATTAGACATTCCAGGAACATGGCTCTGAAGTTTAGTGGAATTACATATTTGTGGGTTGCTGTAGTTCACCTGATGTTCATCAATGTGTCTAAGTCCTCTCTTCAAAGAATCAGCATAAGACATCTGTTCAGTTCGGGGATCTTCTTTTCTGAGTTGTGGACTCTCAGCAGCAGACACGGTCACATTAACCTTCTTAAGGTTTTGTAGAAGTTGGACATGCTCACCTATTGTTGGACAGTCAACATCCTTCAGTTTCTGCCATCTCAGTTTCTGAGCTTTTGATCGTTGGTTCTTCCTAGGCATTGTTACACTTAAAGAAACAGATAATACTGTTATAAACAATATATTTCACCAAGACAAACTTGCTACCTTAAAACTTGTCAACTGCTTTGTTTTTAAGTCAAGAACTTTCTATGTAATGTAAGTGAGCAAAATATCTTATAATCAACAGTCACACTGTATCTGACCAAATGTTAGCAATAAACCTTTCTAAAAGGATGTACAAAAAATACTTGTTCTAAATATTTATGAAATAGATAAAACCTCTACTCTAAAAGGTTTTGCTCACAAAACGTTTTCTGAAATGAACTTTCAGATTTAAACAATATTGCAGTAATCTCAAAAAGCAAAGTCTGGTCCTATTGACATTTAAAAAATAAAACAAAACAAAGCAACAACAACAAAATTCCAGAGGATCAGACTTAGCTTTTTTAGTTATTTCTACCTGGATTATTAAGCATGCATCAGGGAATATTGCAGTAAGTTTAGTCTTATTCTATAGTAGTATTTAATGTTCCAATGGCCTCGCCAATTATGTAGAAACTAAGCCAATACGAAAATGCGTGGCTCCAAAATGTAAATATAAAATACTGAAAATTTTGACTGAAATTCTATTTTATAATGGACAAATGGGGATTTTTTTCAATTCCTCTTTAGGCCAATTATTCGTTTGTTTCTTACCATCAAATAGTAACTAATCAATATGCAAAATGTATATTGTCTTGAATACAGTATACTTTTAAACTTATTAAATCAACACACAACTATGGCAGTGAGATGACAGGTGATGAGTGTCTGAGGTCACTGGTTTCAGATGCTTGTAGGTTCACAGTAGATGAGAAATGGACAGTTTAGGCTTTCAACTTATTTATGACTAACAAAACACAAACTTGTACAGGAAAAAATGTGTTCATAGATTTTCTATGACAACAAATTAGGCTCTAACCCTGCACTCAGTCCAGAAAAAGAACACCTAATGTTTATTAACACTTCAGTAATCGTGTAAATATACCTAAAATGAGTAATTAAACTTTATGTGAACAAAGTCATCAACACTGATGAACAAGTAATTCAAAGCTGACATTTCTAAGTTCTAAACGTGGAGCGTGTTATGTGGAGTAAAAATGTCTTAACTTACCAGTCAAGGCACAAATCCAGAGCAGATTTCTCAAGTCTATAAGAAGGCACACAAAACAGAACATTTTTAACATAAAAGACACAAAACTTGTTCAACATAAATCCATCGGGTCATTAGAAAAGATACAGGGATTTGAACAGGATATGTGAACGTACAGTTCATTTGAAAAGGATCAGAACAAAGCTGCTAAATGTAAAAGTGTGTGAACATTACTCCTGGTCCAGTACTGATACAAGGTAAAATCATGCTAGTATTAGTGACACAGATACTAGTATTTTGTGCAAATACACCTAATGTGTCAGGTAAAAGCAGTGTATTCAAAACAATGCTGCATAAAGAATGCAAGACATTAATGTGTTTATTTTAAGTTCAGGAGTATGTTGAGGTAGTGACGTCGTTTACAATATAGGTGAGGTGACAAAACAACAGAAAATAACAGAGGACACAATTATCCAAAATATATGTGAAAATGCTGTTTCAAACAGTAAAGTTAAGAAAATAAGAGTAATCATATAACTCTTAAAATAAAATCAAGAAAACGTTCAATAAAAAACAACGGGACTTTATTTGTAACAGAAAGACCTTTTGCTCTTCATCTGAGGAGTTTTCTCAAAGAAGCAAGATTTTGGGAGTTAGATTTGAGATAAGACACACACCCACACCCACCCCCACCCCACACACACACATACGCACGTACGCACACACACACACACACACACACGTATTCACGCACACACACACACACACACATACACAGACACACATACACAGACACACATACAGACACACACACACACACACACACACACACACACAACACACACATACCTATGTAAATTAACAAATCACACCTCATATTTTTAACAATAGGAGTTTTCTAAGGTCTTTGTTAGTGTAATACACAAATAAGGCTCCTCTGTTCCCATCAATGTGTGAAAATCGTCTGCGAATCAGTTCCAAAGCATAATAGCTCAGTGATTAGCATTGTTGCCTCACAGCAAGAAGCTCCTGGATCCAATCCTTGGTTGGACCTGGAGTCTTTGTGTGTGAAGTTTGCATGTTCTTCTCATGCTTGCATGGGTTTTGCCCTGGTATTCCAGTTTCCTCCCACAGATCCAAAACATGCATGTTAGGCTGCATCAGGCCCAGGCATCCCTTGCTAAATACATCTGTAATCTCATTAGGATTGACCTGGTTAAATAAAGGTTAGTAAAATACATTTTAAATATCTGCAAATTGTCTTTAAATAGGATTAAAGCTAATAAATTTTAGGTTTTGGTTTTATACGGTAAGCTTATTTTTGGAACCAACCAGAGAGGTAACTGCTAAATATGAAACTGTGGAGCACAAAGAGACAAAAATAATTTTGTCTTGGAGAGAATCTGTAAAGACTTCACATTTGCAATCTGAAGACAAATTCTAAGACAAACTCTTAGAGCTCTGTTCAGTCTGTGTGACCAGTGACCTCCTCTTCATTTTTCTCCTCTCCTGTTTGCTGAGTTTGGACAGTTTACGTGAGATTTCCTGCGTTACTGACTCTGTAAGATATCTGACACCAGTTGTACAGGAAGTAGTGTCTGGTTCTCTGTTGGAAACTTCATGAGCTGGATCACTTGGTGTTTCAGTGAACATTCCCTTTTGTCCTTCAGAAGAAGTTTGTGTGACATCAGAATAATCAGAGGGACCATCATGGTTCATCACTTGAGCTGTAATGTTTGCTTCATTTGGAGGAGGCTGTGTATGAGATGGGACTTCAACCTCATTTTGTTGTACAGCATTTTTCTGAGATGTTGATGGTAAAATGTTTTCTGTCTGACCTGTGGCTCTTGGTGAGTTTGATTCATTAACATGGTTGAACATGTTAGGTTGAACATCATCAGTGTCTGGTTCTCTGTAGGAAACTTCATGAGCTGGATCACTTGGTGTTTCAGTGAACATTCCCTTTTGTCCTTCAGAAGAAGTTAGTGTGACATCAGAATAATCAGAGGGACCATCATGGTTCATCACTTGAGCTGTAATGTTTGCTTCATTTGGAGGAGGCTGTGTATGAGATGGGACTTCAACCTCATTTTGCTGTACAGCATTTTTCTGAGATGTTGATGGTAAAATGTTTTCTGTCTGACTTGTGGCTCTTGGTGAGTTTGATTCATTAACATGGTTGAACATGTTAGGTTGAACATCATCAGTCTTGTTTCTACTGTCTGTGTGTACAGTAACATTTCTCTGTTCAGCTGCATGTTCACTGTAAAACTCAATAGGCTTAAGCTCATAATAACAGGAGTCTTGCACTTCAAATTTTCTGAACAATTTTCTGATCCTGGTTGTCATGTCACCCAGACAATTGAACATCAGCATCACAGCAGTCCCATGATTAGGTTTTGCTGGCAGACCATTGGTATTGCGGCGATGGGGGTCAAAAAGGCCATATTTACCCGTTCTACATCTGAAAACAGCTATACAAAGTCCTGCCATAATCAGTAGAGCATACTGCACCTCTGAGGTCACCTTAAAACTTGTCAACTGCTTTGTTTTTAAGTCAAGAAATTTCTATATAATGTAAGTGACCAAAATATCTTATAATCAACAGTCACACTGTATCTGACTTAATGTTAGTAATAAACCTTTCTAAAAGGATGTATAAAAAAACACCTGCTCTAAATATTTATAAAATAGATAAAACCTCTATTCTAAAAGGTTTTGCTCACAAAACGTTTTTTGAAATGAACTTTCAGATTTAAACAATATTGCAGTAATCTAAAAAAGCAAAGCCTGGTTCTCTTGACATTAAAAAATAAAACAAAAAAGCAACCAAAAAAAAAAAGTCCAGAGGACCAGACTTAGCTTTTTTCGTTTTTTCTACCTGGATTATTGAGCATGCATCAGGGAATATTGCAGTAAGTTTAGTCTTATTCTATACTAGTACTTAATGTTCCAATGGCTTCACCAATTATGTCGAAACTAAGCCAATACCAAAATGCGTGGCTCCAAAATGTAAATTTGAAATACTGTAAATTTTGACTGAAAATCTATTTTATAATGGACCAATGGGAATTTTTTTCAATTCCTCTTTAGGCCAATTATTCGTTTGTGTCTTAACACGAAATAGTAACTAATCAATATGCAAAATGTATATTGTCTTGAATATACTTTTAAACTGATTAAATCAACACACAACTATGGCAGTGGGATGTCAGATGATGAATGTCTGAGGTCACTGGTTTCAGATGCTTGTAGGTTCACAGTAGATGGGAAATGGACAGTTTAGGCCTTCAACTTATTTATGACTAACAAAACACAAATTGTACAGGGAAAAAAGTGTTCATAGATTTTCTGTGACAACAAATTAGGCTCTAACCCTGCATTCAGTCCAGAAAAAGAACACCTAATGTTTATTATCACTTCAGTAATCGTGTAAATATACCTAAAATGAGTAATTAAACTTTATGTGAACAAAGTCATCAACACTGATGAACAATTAATTCAAAGCTGACATTCCTAAGTTCTAAACGTGGAGTGTTTGATGTGGAGAAAATATGTCTTAACTTACCAGTCAAGGTACAAATCCAGAGCAGATTTCTCAAGTCTATAAGAAGACACACAAAACGGAACATTTTTAACATAAAATACACAAAAGTTGTTCAACAAAAATCCATCAGGTCATTAGAAAAGATACAGGGATATGAACAGTATATGTGAACATACAGCTCATTTTAAAAGAATCAGAACAAAGCTGATAAATGTAAAAGTGTGTGAACATTACTCCTGGTCCAGTACTGATACCAGTAAAAATCAGGCTAGTATTAGTAACACAGATACTAGTATTTTGTGCAAATACACCTAATGTGTCAGGTAAAAGCAGTGTATTCAAAACAAAGCTGCATAAAGAATGCAAGACATTAATGTGTTTATTTTAAGTTCAGGAGTATGTTGAGGTAGTGACGTAGTTTCCAAAATAGGTGAGGTGATAAAACAACAGAAAATAACAGAGGACACAATTGTCCAAAATATATGTGAAAATGCTGTTTCAAACAGTAAAGTTAAGAAAATAAGAGTAATCATTTAACTCTTAAAATAAAATCAAGAAAGCGTTCAATAAAAAACAACTGGACTTTATTTGTAATAGAAAGACCTTTTGATCTTCATCTGAGGAGTTTTCTCAAAGAAGCAAGAGTTTGGGAGTTAGGATTGAGATAAGACACACACACACACCCACGCACACCCACCCACCAACACGCACGCGCGCACACACACACACACACACACATACACAGACACACACACACACACATACACAGACACACACACACATACACAGACACACACACACACGCATACACAGACACACACACACACACACAAACACACGCATACACAGACACACATACACAGCATACACAGACACACACACACACACACACACACACAAACACACACATACCTACCGTATGTAAATTGACAATTCACACCTCACATTTGAAACAATAGGAGTTTTCTAAAAGTCTTTGTTAGTGTAATACACAAATAAGGCTCCTCTGTTCCCATCAATGTGTGAAAATCATCTGGGAATCAGTTCCAAAGCATAATGGCTCAGTGATTAGCATTGTTGCCTCACAGCAAGAAGATCCTGGATCCAATCCTTGGTTGGACCTGTAGTATTTCTGTGTGGAGTTTGCATGTTCTTCTCATGCTTGCATGGGTTTTGTCCTGGTACAGTACTCCAGTTTCCTCACACATATCCAAAACATGCATGTTAGGCTGCATCAGGCCCAGGCGTCCCTTGCTAAAGAGATCTGTAATCTCAGTATGATTTACCTGGTTAAATAACGGTTAGTAAAATACATTTTAAATATCTGCAAATTGTCTTTAAATAGGATTATAGCTAATAAATTATAGGTTTTGGTTTTATACGGTAAGCTAGGTTTTGGTTTTATACGGTAAGCTAGGTTTTGGTTTTATACTGTAAGCTTATTTTTGGAACCAACCTGAGAGGTAACTGCTAAATATGAATCTGTGGAGCACAAAGAGACAAAAATAATTTTGCCTTTCTTTATTGTCCACATCACGGAGAGAATCTGTTAAGACTTCACATTTGCAATCTGAAGACAAATTGTAAGACAAAATCTTAGAGCTCTGTTCAGACACTCTTCAAAGTTCTTCATCCTTCAACTCAACAAAATCTTTTTATAAATGATCAGAAACACAGCTGGATGGATGGATGGTAATGTTTTCACATAAGCATGACTTCAGTTACAAACAGAAGAAAGGAAATTTACACAAACACATGTATCCTTGTTGTAACTTAAGTTCTATCACACACAACCTCCCCAAAAAGTCTAATACATTTAAATAAGTTGTCAGAAGTAGACAGCTGTTAAAAGATGACTTACCTCACAGCAAGCAAAAGTTGAGCAGTGTTTCCAGATCGATTCCTGGTTTTCCAGCCCACAAATCTGTTAAAGACCGCCCAAAACCCACCCAATCAGAAAGCGTCATGTGATACACCATCCAAGCAGGGGTGAAAAATAAAAAAGGTACATTAGGTCCTCTGGTTGGGTTAATAAATTGTAGAAATGTTTCTTCTTTTATCCAATAGACTATTTTTTTACTTCTGTATTTACAAATAAAAAAGTATATATATATATATATATA
>JBBPBX010061070.1:0-21239 GCA_038048925.1 Garcialebias charrua
GTGGTACATGTGATGAAACGAGATTACGTACACAGTGTTACATTCAACAATAAAATGTAAAAGAAAAACAGTGATAACATCAAAGATATGAACTAAGAAAAACACCAACTAAAAATACACTAAGCACTAATATCATAAAAAACATTACTTCGAACAGCGGCACGAACATGAGTCTGTATGAGCAGATGAGCACGAATGAACACAGCAACATGAAACAGATCAACAGCAACATGATGTGATTTTTTTTTCACAGTGATTATTCTGATGATTTATTCATGAGTCTAACAGCCTCAGGGTAGAAGCTGTTCCTCGGTCTAGTGGTTCTACAATCAATGCTCCTCAACCTCCTTCCTGACGGGAGCAGGGCAAAAAGTGTGTGTGCTGGATGAGTGGGGTCCTTCATGATGCAGGTGGCCCTCTTCCTGCATCTGGAGGTGTAGATGTCTGTGATGGTGGGGAGACTGATGGTACATCCAGACCGAACGCGATTTCAACGGCAAAAAAGCTCAACACGCACGCAAGTGGACGCACTTTGTGTCCAGACCAAAAAGCCAGAAGCGAAACTACCCAGAAAACTGCTGCGCAGGGTTGCCAGATAAAAATTAATTAATCATCTAGTACTGTTGCTTATTTTTTATTTTTTTTAACCCAAACTGTCATATTTGCTGCGTGAGGGTCTGATAAGATTATTAATGTGTTGAGTTTAGTGAACATTTGCACTGAAAAGGGGTAAAAATAAATAAATAAAAATAATAAAATTCATGTTTATCTGGCAACCCTGCTGCTGCGGGGTGTGGGGGAGGAGCTTACCGGTGTACCGAGTCGTCACTGCACTCCGCGAGGTGAGGAGCTCTTTATTTCTGTCTCTGTGGAGCAGACTTGACTGGTTGTGAAGGAATTGTCGCGAACACACAGCTACAATGAGTTTCTCTTCCATATTCCATGACTCCGCGGGTTTTTTCTGTGTTCCACAAACAATACGTCACATGCGCAATGGTTTCCGCGTCACTGGTTTCCGCGTCACATAGGGACTCTCCCCCTGACCCCCTCTCTTCTCCCCCGACTCTCCCTGATTGGTTGACACACCAACCAATCGGGTAGAGTTTGAGCGGCGTTTGAAAGTTGAACGGCGAAATCTTCAGCATGTTGGAGGCGTGCTTTGGAGGTTGACGCGGGTTCACGTGCACGGAAATCGTTCTCCAGCACGCTCAACACGCACGCGACGTGACGCAAGACGCCAGGAGGCTGCTGGAGGTGCGTCCACCATTGACTTTGCATGTAAACTGGACGTTCCTGCAGTTGAAAACGCATTCGGTCTGGATTCACCATGACTCCAACAGACTTCTGTGCAGCCTTCACCACTCTCTGCAAAGCTTTTCTTTCTGCAGCTGTGCAGTCTCCATGCCACATTTTGATAGTGGAGCACAGGATGCTCTCCACTGCACATCTGTAGAAGGAGGTGAGGACTGAGCTGCTCAGACCAGCTCGTCTCAGCCGCCTGAGGAAGTAGAGTCTCTGATGACCTTTCTTGATCAGGCTGGTGGTGTTGTTGCTCCAGCTGAGGTTATCATTCATGTGTACACCCAAGTATTTGTAGCTGGAGACCACTTCCACTGCAGATCCTCCAAAGTTCAGCCGGGTATAGGTGTGTTTGTTCCTTCTGAAGTCCACAATCATCTCCTTTGTCTTCTTCACATTGATATGAAGGTTGCCTGTAGCTGGACCCATCATTGTTTGTGATGCATCCCACCACCGCTGTATCATCTGCAAAACTTTACAATATGACAGCCTGTATGGGTAGCTGCACAATCATATCTGAGCAGAATAAACAGAAGAGGGCTCAGCACACATCCTTGAGGAGAGCCAGTGCTGAGGGTTATGGTGGAGGAGGAGAAGTTGTGGATCCTCACTGACTGTGGTCTGTTTGTCTAGTACCCAGTTGCAAATGGAGGGGCTTAGTCCTAGTGTGAATAGTTTGTCCATCAGGGTTTGTGATATCATGGTGTTGAAGGCAGACGTGAAGTCCACAAAGAGCAGATGGACATAAGTGTCCTTCTGTTCCAGGTGGGTGAGAGCAGTGTGGACCACAGAGGAGATGGCGTCCTCTGTTGATTGGTTCTCGCGGTATGCATACTGATGAGGGTCCTTGTTGATGTCATGGGCGTAGCCAGGATTTTATGGGGGGCGGTTCGTTTAAAGGAAACGTGGACCTTGAAAGAGCAACATGCCTCGGTGGTTCACTGGAAACGCGTCGGGTTGCCGCTCCAAACCTTTTCTCGACTCGGGTTCGAACCTCACTTGGTTGAACTTATTTTACGTTTGTCTTTTATTGGATTAAAAAAAGGAGTTTGTGTTAACCACAGGCATATTAACTCCTTTTTTTATCCAATAAAAGACAAACGTAAAATAAGTTCAACCAAGTGAGGTTCGAACCCGAGTCGAGAAAAGGTTTGGAGCGACAACCAGACGTGTTTCCAGTGAACCACCGAGGCGTGTTGCTTTTTCAAGGTCCACGTTTCCTTTAAACGAACCACCCCTCATAAAATCCCTAGGCGGGACTTCATAGTCAAAGTGGGCGGTTCGTTCGAACCGAGCGAGCCCCCCCTGGCTACGCGCATGGATGTTGATGGTTGTTTTGACGTGGGTCATGACATTTTTTTCGAACCATTTAGCGAGGGATGATCCTGCAAATTCCATTAAAGTTCACATGCACAAAGACACAGTTGTAGATTCCCTTTTCACAGAAGTGTGTGTCTGAGACAAATCCCCAAACATTTATATTTGATCAACTCTTTAACACAATCAGAGTCTCATTTTAGTTACAAATCAAAAGAAAACTACAAAAATTTAATAAATGTGGTATTTATTTAGAAGGGTCAGATATAATAAGATTTTTTTCTTCTTCTGCCTCCTTTCATTTCATGTATTGTTTTGTTTTTTAATGGGTTTTTGTAAATAATTTTCTTGTGTTTTTTTATTTATTTGAAATGAATAAATTCTTAAAATAAATTAAAATAAAATAAAATAATAAGCTCTGACACCCCAAAGAATGCTTCTGTGAATTTATATCACTTTTAAAGAACCAAAGTTGTTAACCGAAATATACCGAGCACAACGATCACACAACTTATTAACCATTTGTGAGATTTATGAGAATTGCAGGCTACTTGCCACTTCTGGGACTCGCCAACATGTTGGGGATGACCTTGGAGGGAGCTAATAAGCACGGATCCAGTGGAATGCCCACAAATTTGGCCATAATGGATCATCAAAAGTTCCAGAAGGACTCAAGGCTGATGAGAAACAACAGTCTGCCTGACAAAAATCCACAACTGTGGCTTATCTGAATTTGACTCCCTCATTTGGTTTGAAGCAGGCCAACTTATCAAATTCCTCCTAGGATATGTGTAAACTAAGGAAGTCTCTGCTCTATCCAACCCCCACCACCCAAGAACTTCTGTTTAAAACTTGTTAGTGCGGTACCAGCTGACACCAACATCTTAGGACTATGGTGCTATCTGGAAGTGCTTCATGGACAAATCTCACTATCTTGTCATCAAATGTATATGTGATGTGTCTATAAATGTGTTTGCTAGTAGAGGTTTTTTTTTATGTTTTAAATTGTGTCCTGATAAGGACAATGTCTGAAGAGATCTTTTTGAAATACCAATATATTTTCCTCAAGACCTTTCCCCTTTTCTATCTAAAGAATAAGGGGCTGTGCTCTTAGAAGCAGCAGCAACGTGCACTCCGCCCATCTTTCGGACGACTGTACAAACATAATCTCATTGTACTGTACTACGGTGCAATGATAGTAAAGCTTATTCTGATTCTGAAAAAAATAATATACCTCTTCTTTCATGGTTAAAGGTTTTAGTTTGCGAGCAAAACTAGCATTTCACCAATATGTGACACGTGATGAACATAAGGGAGGGCTTTGATTGCAGAAATGGACTGAAGATGGAGTCTATCCCCCCCAAAAATTGTTTTTTAAATTATATGCTCCTGCTAGTTTTCAAACATTTCTGAATACAAAGAGAAAATAACCTTGTGCATGACCATCTGAATTCATTTTGCATGTACAAAAATCAACTAAACAGCCTTCAGCTGTGTTTTGTCTCCTTGTCCAGCACACAATTAGGAGTCAGTTTGCACATCGACGGCAGACCTGCTGAGCCCTGGCTGACACTGCTCACCTCCGATTAATTAGGCAAACCTGACAAATATGCTAAGGCAAAATGTCACACTGTTTTATTCACATCATAAAGAAAGATCTGTTTCTGTGCACAGAGTAAATGTGAGTCCAAAGAGTGATCCGAATGAATTAAAATGTAACCAGAATTAGCTTTTTTAGATTTTCCTACCTGGACTATTGAGCATGCATCAGGGTAAAATGTAACCTGTTTGTATGTTGTTTATATTTTGTTTATATTAGGAAGATATGCAACCAGGTCTGCATTGTCCATTAAATAATTCAAGTTTCACATTACAGTACTCAACTCAACTCAACTTTATTTTGGTAAATTAAAAACATTACCAAAAAAAAGGGAAAACAATATAAAATGGTAAATCAATCATTTACCAAAAAAGGAATAGGCTGAAGCCAAGTTTTATACTTGCCTACCCTCATAGACTCAGCAGTCTACACAATGACAGATAATTACTGTCCATGTACATACATACATAAGTACGCATGCAGACATTTACATTTACTCATATGTACATTACTCATTAATGTTTGATACATGTAAACTGTAATACAGTATTGTGATACTGAAATTTAGATATATTGTGACGCCAATACAGAAATATAATATTGTGACACAGTGAAACTGATATTGCGCTGCTGTAATTTTGATATGGATATTGTGGGCAGGACAAGAGCTAGCCGATTTTACAGATTTTTTTTAGTTTGAACAACAATTGTCAAAACTTCATTTATATTTCAGAGCACTACCTTGTGACAAGTTAAAACAAGTTTGTATTGTTTCTAGAATATTGTTCAAGGGTCTGTTTTTCAACCAAATAATACTGAAATTTGAAGGCCCATTGTGACCTTACAACATCTAAAAGTGTTGCTTATAAAACAACATTGGTATGGCCAAAATCGGAAACGGCAGGTCAGACTTTGTAGAAATCGGGGATCGGCCAAAAAACTGCAATCGGTGCACCCCTACTCTGCACAGCAAAGCGGGTAAAGAAAGTGGCTGGATAGATATTTTGATACTTATCTAGTGAAACTGTTATGGTGAGACTAAAATTGGAAAAGTGTACAGTAATACCAATTGCAATTGTCAGGCTGATCTTGAATAATCTCATCTAATGAAATGTCATACTTTCTTTTTTCTGAGCTGAAATTTAAAAACACGTAAATAAGTAAAAGGGAGTAACAAACCATGAGCTTTTTGTTGTATGTTGCCTGCCTAAAAATTTGTCAGATGATTACCTAATCAGTGTAATACATATATAATAATGCCCTGTGGATATCGGCAATAAAATATTGTCAGTATAACTATACTGAGTTACAGTGTGAAGCTACAAAGAAACAAAGAAATCTTCAGTTTCTTGGAAACTGCTTCTGGTGCAATCTGTTTGTGTGCAGGCTTCAAGCACACACATGCAAAAACTAAATCAAGCTACGTAAGGTCGATCCTTCCTTCACAGATGAAAGAATAAGTAATCTGCAACAGAATTAAATAGAGATTTGAATATTCAGAAAAGCTGTCTGGTCCTCTTCTGCCCCTCTGTGCCTTCTTGAGCTCTGCTTCCTCTAAATCCTCATCTAATCTCCACAGTCAACACCTCGTGTTTTCAGTTGTTCCCTAAAGATGGATGCACCGAATGTGAAAGACTTCTGAGTCAAGGCAAAGCTGATGCTAAAGAATGAACTCAGTGTACTCGCTGGTTTCCAGTGAATAAAAAAACACGACAATTTACCATTTTTTAATGTTTTCCTTTTGTTATAAGACTAGCACAGCCCAAGACTCAACTCAGCTGGTCTCATCTGTTATGGTGTGAGCACAAATTGAAACAAAATAGGCCTGTGTCGCATCACACTGAATAACACTGGATGACATGAACTGCTTCTGTTCGTAAGTCTCGCACTTCAGCTTTGACAGTTCAATAGTGCTGCCTAACAACTGCTCCGAGTTTAAGAAGCCTCACTGTGAAATCACTTATATACTGTAAACAGACACACACACACTAACACATATTTAGCCAGGTCCTAACTGAAGCATGAGTCATTTTCCACAGTTCAGCTTTGCAGTAGTTTAAAAAACATAACATGTTCAAATTTGGGTTCACACCTTAGTGTACCAAGAGTGCTGCATACGGCACATTGTACGCCTGTCGACAAACTATTATACAGCAATCTGTAGCAATGTAGCCTTGACCTTGGATCTGGGGTGATGAAAACTGTACGCGACACTACGTTCTTATCAAGTTCAAGTTTTGCTAAATTCTTTTAAATGGTTCATACCATACCAACTTTATTTATAGAGCACTTTATGCACTCAACAGGACCAAAGTTCTGTACACAATAATAAAATACAATACAATCATAAAATGGAAAGGTCAAATGTAAAAACAGTACTAAAATAATAAAATACAAACACAATAAAACAAAGTTAAAACATCTCAGATTGTGCCAAAGGCCAAAGAAAAAAGATGGGTTTTAAGAAGAGACTTAAAAACAGCAAGTGAAGAGGCCTGTCTTATGTCCAATGGAAGGTCATTCCAGAGCTTAGGAGCTACCACAGAAAAAGCACGGTCCCCTCTAAGCTTGCGCTTTGTCTTCGGGACCCTCAGAAACAACTGGTCAGCTGACCTGAGTGAACGAGAGGGTGTGTAAGAATGTAGCAGCTCAGACAGGTAAGGAGGGGCATGGCCATTAAGAGCTTTAAAGGCAAATAAAAAGTATTTTAAAATGAATCCTGTAACGTACTGGCAACTCTGCCCAAAAAAAAAAACGATCAAATTTTCCTGTTAAAAGTCGTGCAGCTGCATTTTGAACCCTCTGAAGCTGGGAAATACATGAATCACTAATCCCTATATAAAGTGCATCACAGTAATCTAGCCGTGTGGTCACAAATGTATGGATGGCTGTTTCAAAGTGCTGTCTAGGAAGGATGGATTTTACTTTAGCTAGCTGCCTCAAATGAAAAAAGCTGGATTTTACAACTGTTTTAATTTGAGACTCCAGCTGAGTTAGACCAGCATCCATCTTGACCCCTGAATTCGTAACAACTGGCTTGACATACTGAGCCAAGGAGCAATCATCGGGCAGAGAGTCTTCATTCGAACTGCCAAAAATCACCACCTCTGTCTTGTCTTCATTAAGTTTCAAGAAATTTAGGGCCATCCAGGCCTTCAAATCTTCCAAACATAGGAACTCTCGTTCATCAGATGCTAGAAAAATTCAGGATCCCCAGTGACTCTGGAAGTCAGGGGAAATCTGGAAAAGGACTTATATCTTCCAGACAGGGAAAACTCTGGGAATTTTAGGGAAAACTTCAAAAATCACAGAAAACTGAAGGAATTTGAACCCTGGTGTGCTGCTTAAAAGATACACCTTTCTCTGATTTTGATGTGCACATGTATTAATGTGTTCTAGTATCACTGAGCCCTTGTTTTGATTCTACAGTGTACATCATACATGTAGCCTTACTGAATGACTATGGCTTTTTAGTTTCCGATGTTATAATTATTAGGAATGATTGCTGTATGCACATAGCATAAGGTTCCTTTCATCTCTGAATGTGACTCTGTCCACCATCATAGGTGCTAAGTGATGAGTTTTTCGTGTCACTGCAATATCTCTTGGATTTTCAGGATTTATTCAGGGAGAACTCAGGGAATTCAGTTTTCTTGAGCTGCTGGGAACCCTAGGAGTTATGGACAGAGACTTATTATGTTCCGCCTTTCACAGGTGTATTTTTTTTTTTAGCATATGAAATTGGAGTATGGTAGTATTCATTGATGGAATACATACTGCATGCCAAAGTTTTAAACAAAAATTAGCGCTCAATCAGAGTATGTATTTAGGATGCCTCTCAGTTATGACCATGCTAAATCTGATCAAAATGACTGTGTTATAACCATTTTTGTGCTTTTTATGTTTAATTACGGTAGCTTTGACAGCCATCTTGAATCTTGTAGACTCTAAAAGTTAATCAGTTGAAGATGTGCATGCAGTGATTTTTTTTTTCAGTTTCATTCAAATTCGTTAGTTCATGGACTATTTTGCTAACAGACAGACAAACAAACAAACAAACATGCATACCGGTATACAGAAAATCAAATGTACAAGTGGAAGGTTTTACTTCTGAGCTTTATGCACAAGTTTAGCCTTGAAACATACTTTGAAAATGAGCTTTATGAGGGGGCAGACACTTCCATACTTGGTGAGATGAAACAACTTACTTTCAAGATCTGGAATCATTTCATCCAGGTAAATAAAGCAAATCACATAGAAAACCAGTCAGAGGTTAAGATTTACTTCTTATAATTGTAGCAGCCTGTAGAGAATGCACATGTGTTCAAACTTTTGTTTTTCAGGCACAAGTAAATAATTTATGGTTTAAACAAATTGGGTCTCCTCTGATTGTAATTTGCTAATATTGTCAGCTGCTTTAAGAAAGCAAATACAACTTTCAAACAAAAACAAAGGAGAACATGAGCTTTCATTCCAATTAAAATTACTTCACAGGTGTGTCAAAACACCTGTGAAGTAATTTTAATTTAATTTAAATCCGTGTATGGTTCGTTCTTTCGTTATTCCGTTTCAAAATAAAAACCAAATAACCGAACAAGCTTTGGTTATTTGGTAATTTCGTTTTAAAACGAAATTACAAAAACGGTTTTTAAACGGTTTTTTCGTTATTTCGTTTTTAAAACGAAATTAGAAAAACAGAAATTGCAAATATAAAAAAAGGGTGCGATTTGGTTTTTGCGTAAGTACAGTTGTTCTTTTAATTTGTAGCGATACCGGAAATGACGTACCGGAAGTCGCCAAAGAATAACAGCGGAGAAGAAAGACGGCATAAAAACAAACCATTCCTAAATAATAGGCAATGGCTGCACTTGAACCGTTTTCTGAATTGATTATCGAACTGTTTGAGAGAGGAAAACCACACTCTGAAATCAGTAATGTTTTGCGTCGCCAT
Organism: Garcialebias charrua; assembly: GCA_038048925.1. Lineage (NCBI taxonomy): Eukaryota > Metazoa > Chordata > Actinopteri > Cyprinodontiformes > Rivulidae > Garcialebias > Garcialebias charrua. The sequence goes on from JBBPBX010061070.1 coordinate 9,168, forward strand.
GGAGCTCCACATTACTCGGTAATGAGTGTCAGAAGGTTTTGTAAGGAGCACAACTTGTAAAGACACAACAACGTGTTGGACGCTGATTTGGAACGTTCTGTACTTTCTTCAGTTTACCAAGTATGTATCAAAGTTTATGGACAATATACTGCGATAAAATGAGCGAAACTTGTAAATACAAGCTAGCTGACGTTAGCTTTCTCTAGGAATTGTGTGTAAACATGGTGCGTTACAGTAATGGACCAGCAGGGGTCCTCTTGCAGGCCAAAAAATATATAAAATAATGAGAGAGGCATAATTATTAGACATTTACATTTATCTCGTACCTATTACCTTCACGTACCTATAATACATCCAGAATAAATATGTCATAGTTTTAATTTAGATTTTGGGGTAAACAGCAATTCAAAGTACTTCAAAATGCTAATTTCAGTTTGCTTATCTATAACTTCTATTGAAAATGTTGATTGATTAAACAAAAGTGTGTGTGTATATATGCTTACACACATACATACACACACACACACACACATATATATGACCTCTATTCAAAATTCATATTTCATGTCCAGTGTTACAAAGAAGAAGTTAATATTTATTTGTTTGATGGCTGTTACTATTTTTTCCTGAAAAGGTGTTTATATATACAGTATATATATATACAGTATATATATATATATATATATATATATATATATATATATATATATATATATATATATATATATATATATATATATATATATATATATATATATATATATATATATATATATATATATATATACATCTCGATCGTAAGCACCTTTTCAGGAAAAAATAGTAACAGCCATCAAACAAATAAATATTAACTTCTTCTTTGTAACACTGAACATGAAATATGAATTTTGAATAGAGGTCATAGAAAAGCAAACTGAAAGAGGCACTTTGACTTGCTCTTTTATACAAAATCTAAAACTGTGACATATTTATTCTTGATATATTATAGGTATGTGAAAGTAATAAGTATGGCATAATTGTATATTGTTTATAAATATGAATCTCATTTTCTCTCATTGTTTCTTGACTGCAGGGGCACTTTCTGTTTCTCTTATTGTAATGCACCATGTATGAGCCACACAAATCTTTAAGAGAGAGCTAATGTTGACTGGTTTGACCGCAGTACATCAGATAACATTTTACATTTGTGTGTGTGTTTGACAGGACCATCCTACGGACGGAAATTTATGACGGGATACTTGTCATCTATTGGGATACATGCTGGAGAAACCAGAGTCGGTAGGGTCTTAAGAGAGGTGCACCAGCCTTACCATCAGTTGTGACAACATGTGAGTGAATCTGGCAATTATATATTAAACAGTGTAACAACTCAAACACTGCTTTTTATAATAGATTAAAAAAAACATGTATCCACTTCACAGGAACAAACTCACCCACACCCCACTGAACAGAAGAGGATCTGCAGTGGAAGTGGTCTCCACCTACAAATACTTGGGTGTGCACTTGAATGATAACATCAGCTGGAGCAACAACACCACCAGCCTGATCAAGAAAGGTCATCAGAGACTCTACTTCCTCAGACGGCTGAGACGAGCTGGTCTGAGCAGCCCAGTCCTCACCTCCTTCTACAGGTGTGCAGTGGAGAGCATCCTGTGCTCCAGCATCAACGTGTGGCATGGAGGCTGCACAGCTGCAGAAAGAAAAGCTCTACAGAGAGTGGTGAAGGCTGCACAGAAGATGTTGGAGTCAGTCTCCCCACCATCACAGACATCTACACCTCCAGATGCAGGAAGAGAGCCACCTGCATCATAAAAGACCCCACTCACCCAGCACACACACTCTTTGACCCACTCCCTTCAGGACGGAGGTTGAGGAGCATCAAGTGTAGAACAACTAGACTGAGGAACAGCTTCTACCCTGAGGCTGTTAGACTCATGAATAAATAAATAATAAGAATAATCACTGTGAAATATCACATCATGTTGCTGCTGATCTGGTTCATGTTGCTATGTTCATTGTGCACATCTGCTCACACAGCTGCTGTTTGAAGTGATGTTTTTATGATATTAGTGCTTAGTGTATTTTTAGTTGATGTTTTTCTTAGTTCATATCTTAGATGTTATTACTGTTCTTCTTTTACATTTTGTTGTTGGATGTAACTGGGACCCTGTGTACATAATCTCGTTTCATCACATGTACCACATGTGGTGCAAATGACAATAAAGAATCTCTGACTCTGACTTTGTTATTTCTAAAATCATTTTTTCTCTCAAATAATGGAAAAAACAGACATTAACTAACAAAAATAGCAGCTAGAAAAAAAATTTCTCCAGTCATTTTTAATTTTGAACGAGATTTAGCCTACCAGAAAGCCTACACTTATCTTTGCAGGAAGTTTTCTTGTCCTGCTAACAGCTGCTTCCATCCTTTAATATTAGTAATAAAAATTATAAATATATATGATGTGTTGGTGGCTGACTGATAATTTGTATTATTATTAAAATTTGTATTTGGCAGGTTACATGACCAAATCTAGATTCTGTCAGCGATAAAAAAAATTAAAAAAAGCTGTAGGTTATAACACCCCACACAAGACCAGGTTTATTTTGTTAGTGGAGGGTTTATATTTATTTATTTATCACCAGGAGTATTAAAATGAGTTATAACCGTGACAAGATAGTGTGGACTCGTTTCACAGAGAGATGCGCCTTGAACACGGTCGGATCCGCCTCTCGGGTGCAGTGCGCGCTCCCGACACAGGGGGAACAGATTACAAGCTGACACCCCACACACGTCAAAAATTAAAGCAAATAGTATGAATGGTTAGTGCTGGTTTGACGTGGGTGGTGGGGTGTCAGTTCGCACAGCACCGGGAGTTCATTTCCGGTTCCGCCATAAGCTCCCGTGTTCAATTAACAAAATAAAAGCTCGTCTTTGGTTTGACCAAAAACCAAAACGTTCTCCTTTTTTTATTTTTGGCAATTCCGTTTTTCTAATTTCGTTTTAAAAACGAAATAACGAAAAAACCGTTTAAAAACCGTTTTTGTAATTTCGTTTTAAAACGAAAAAACCAAATAACCAAAGCTTGTTCGGTTATTTGGTTTTTATTTTGAAACGGAATAACGAAAGAACGAACCATACACGGATTAATTTAATTTAATTGCGTCAAAACAATTTTGTTTTCATGTCTTTATTTACTGTCACTTAGCTCTTTTAGTTACTGTAGAAGTCAAAGTTTAGAACAGAAAGGCCTCAGCTGAAACAAGATTGGCCCCTTAAGCACCCCTGACCAGTCAATGAATGCTCATTTCCTTACAAACTATGGCACTTTAAATATGTTTACAACCATAAAAATGCTAATGAGTAAATCATCATCTACATTAGTTGTTGATTTATTTTATGACCTTATTCATTTGTCACAGAAGAAACTGATAATACATGACAGTGGTAATTCTCAGCATTCATTATGGAACTATTTAACAAAGCAAGCTTTCCAAGGTAAACAAGAAATAAACACTATAATGCAGTAATTGGTGTCTTTAGGAGCCCGTTAAATTTGAACTGCATGTCTGTCTGTCATTTTCTGTTATGGCTGTGCACATGCAGAACTAGTCATATTCACACAAAGCTAAATTAACAGTACCTGTATGTGATAAACTTGTGCGCTAAGTTCATAGGTTGTAGTTTGTTTGTTTTAATTTTTGCAAATACCTTACATGCACAGAAAACATTCATCTTTTTTAACATACTGACACACAGAAACAAAATACAGTATTGTCTAGCTAACTGTATCTACTGACTGAACATTTGTATACTAACAAACTTTGAATTAATGTGTTTTATTGGTAAAATAAGGATTTATTACTTAAGAGGCATTAATGTTAATGTTGACAGTATCATGCCTACATAAACATGTGCACACATTAGACATGTTCATGACAAATTAGCATTTGCAGCAGTAACTTTGGCTAGCTAACTAGCCAGTAATAGAAAGCAAGTTGAAAAATAAATATGTAAATGACGAATTAGTTTAATTAACCAAAAACAGGTTTTAATGGCTACATCACTGGAATTTAGATGGAGTGGTCTGATAATGTTGATGTATTAGAGCATATTTTCACCTAGATTTGTTGAGTAACTCAAAATCATGCAGAAAAAAGTGCTTTGTTTATATTGAGCTTGCACCTGCAATTCAAAATTGTACATTAATTTGTCTGGAAAACTATTGGAGTAAACTTTCAAACTGCACCATTTGATGTGTTTCAATGTTTGTATGAGTTTTATTTTAGAATTTGCAATGAGTTCCTGAAAGATATTCCATAATTAGCTGTGAAAGCAATGCATTCTCCTGATTCTAACAATGGATGTTACTAAACCCACATGGTCATTGATAAAATAAATAAAAATAATAATAATAATAATGCATTTTATTTGGTAGCGCCTTTCAAAACACTCAAGGACACTTTACAGCATTAAAAACACAATAAAAACAGTATAAAATAACTATATACCGGTAAAAAGAAAAATTAAAATCAATAAAAAAATAAAAAAATAAAAAAAAAATTATAAAAAAAAAAAACACAAAAAAGAAAATGTATAAAATAACTACATAAAAAAGAAAAATTAAAGTGAGAAGGCTAACTTGAACAGATGAGTTTTGATTTGAAGGTTTAACATTGGGTATAACATTGACTCCCCAGAAAAGTTGACTTTGGTGGTCCTCTAACTTCTGCAAACCTTGTAAGTATGACATCTTCAACCAGAAAGACACTGAGCTAAGGGTGTGGGACAAACTGTAACTCAAGGCAAGCCTTTTTAATATATTTGTAAAGAGTTTTTCCCTCCACTTCCACTTTGTGTAAACATGTATTGTCAAATGCACTAAACCAGGTTTTATTTCATGACAAGTGGAGTCAGGCAATCCATTGGCCCAATAATACCTTTATACAAGGCATTCATGGAAGCACGCCGACATAAATGCGCAGGGGAGATCTCAGAACACACAATGTCAAACCTATTCTACAATATACACAATGTCAAGACTTCTCCAGTTGAGCTGTCAGATCAGTACACATGAGCAAGCTGAAGAGGGTTGGAAGGAGGCTGCAGCAAACTGGAGATGCAACAAAGTGCTACAGACAAAAAAAATGTTCATTTGGCTCCCATCACAGCAACGTTTCATGCATACTTACTCTCACTACTTGTTTAATTACTTTGTAGAACAGCACTTAATCAGATTGGCCTCTTACTCGCTCATTGTTCTCTTTATTGTTTTAATCTGCCCTGCAATTAATCTTAGTCTTTCTTTTTTCTCATCAGGTTGTTTTGTTCTGAGAAAAAGAAAAAAACACATTGTTGAATTGTAGCTTAGAAGCAGAACTCATATCTTATTGTCTTCATGGGATATTGCTTTTGTTCTGCAAAACGAAACCAATTTAGAATGTCCTATCTGATAACAGCCCTTCAAAAATGTCCATTGTGACTTTATAAAAAAAAATTGTTTCTTTTCTGACCACATGTTCACACAAGAATGTATATACATATATTATATATATTAAGTTAGGGATACACGATATTATCGGCATGGTATCGATATCGGCCGATATTAGCGTTCAATTTCAATATCGGACATCGGCCATTCCATTAAAAATATTTGCCAAGATAAAAGGCGCTGTTTTTGCCTGCAGCGGCAGCACAACGTGATGATATTACAGCGGCAGCACAATGTGTTGATGTCATGTGTGCCTACCCAATCTCACGGAGAGAGGAAAATTCAAAATGCCAGCGGTGTGGAAGTTTTATTTTTCATTGGTGATGATGTTGCATTCCGAAGATTTATGGACTATGTTGATCCTCGCTACCTCGTCCGCAGTTGGATATTTTTCCGACGCAACGTTATTCAAGTTACAAGTCATTATTTCCGACGTCATTGAGAAGTTAATAGCCGATAGCACTTGGGTGAGTTTTACCACAGAAGTTTGGATGCCGTGTTAGCCCCACAGAGGATCGAGGGACAGTTCACCTCACAAGACCCACGGAGCATGTGGAAGGGTATTAAATGCATAACAGATTACAAAGGCAAAAACAAACAATGCCCCAGGGACCCATCTCTGCCTGATGCCCTCAATAAGTTTTATGCACGTTTTGATGATCCAAACAGACCAGCTAGCACCAGACTCACCTCATCACCAGATGAAGAGCATCTCAGAGTGACCGCAGCAGAAGTGAGAGGCAGTCTCAGAAAGATTAATCCTCATAAAGCAACCGGACCAGACAACATCCCAGGGAAAGTTCTGAAGGAATGTGCGGACCAGCTCTGTGAGGTGCTGGCTGACATCTTCACCACCTCACTTGCACTGGAGTCAGTTCCCACCTGCCTGAAGACCGCGACCATCATCCCAGTCCCAAAGAGCTCCACAGTGACTGGTCTGAATGACTATAGACCAGTGGCCCTCACCCCGATAGTCGCTAAATGTTTTGAGAAACTGGTCATGACCCACATCAAGGCAACCGTCAACATCAACGAGGACCCTCATCAATACGCATACCGTGAGAACCGATCAACAGAGGACGCCATTTCTTCCGTGGTCCACACTGCTCTCACCCACCTGGATCAGAAGGACTCATACGTGCGTCTGCTCTTTGTGGACTTCACATCTGCCTTCAACACCATGATCCCCCAAACTCTGATAGACAAACTATCTACACTTGGACTAAGCCCCTCTATTTGTAACTGGATACTAGACTTCTTAACAGACAGACCACAGTCCGTGAAGATCCACAACTTCTCCTCCTCCACCATAACCCTCAGCACTGGCTCTCCTCAAGGATGTGTGCTGAGCCCCCTTCTGTTCACTCTGCTCACATATGATTGTACAGCCACACTTCCAGGCTGTCATATTGTTAAGTTTGCAGATGATACAGCGGTGGTGGGATGCATCACAAACAATGATGAGTCCAGCTACAGACAGGAGGTGGAACACCTGGAGAGCTGGTGCAAAGAGAATAATCTTCACATGAATGTGAAGAAGACAAAGGAGATGATTGTGGACTTCAGAAGGAACAAACACACCCATGCCCCACTGAAAATAGGTGGGTCTGCAGTGGAAGTGGTCTCCAGCTACAAATACTTGGGTGTACACATGAATGATAACCTCAGCTGGAGCAACAACACCACCAGCCTGATCAAGAAAGGTCATCAGAGACTCTACTTCCTCAGACGGCTGAGACGTGCTGGTCTGAGCAGCCCAGTTCTCACCTCCTTCTACAGGTGTGCAGTGGAGAGCATCCTGTGCTCCAGCATCAACGTGTGGCATGGAGGCTGCACAGTTGAAGAGAGGAAAGCTCTACAGAGAGTGGTGAAGGCTGCACAGAAGTCTGTTGGAGTCAGTCTCCCCACCATCACAGACATTTACACCTCCAGATGCAGGAAAAGAGCCACCTGCATCATGAAAGACCTCACTCACCCAGCACACTCACTCTTTGCCCCACTCCCCTCAGGACGGAGGTTGAGGAGCATCAAATGTAGAACCACTAGACTGAGGAACAGCTTCTACCCTGAGGCTGTTAGACTCATGAATAAATAAAAATAAAATAAAAAATAAACACTGCAAAATATCACATTGTGCTGATGCTGATCTGTTTTCTTGTTGCTGTGTTCATCTGTGTTCATCTGTGACCATCTGCTCATACAAACTCATGTTCGTGCTGCTGTTTATTTCCACTATATTAGGCTTAGTGTATTACTAGTTGATGTTTTTCTTAGTTAATTCTAGATGTTATTACTGTTTTTCTCTTGCATTTGTTGTTGGATGTAACTGGGACCCCGTGTACATAATCTCGTTTTCATCACATGTACCACATGCGGTGCAAATGACAATAAAGACTCTCTGACTCTCTGACTCTGACTCTGATTAGCATGATTGGTCTTATGGCACAATGGATAGACAAAACTTTGAACTTAAAAAGTCTGTCCTTCATGTAGAGGAGTGCAGAGGATCCCACACTGCAGCTAGGAACCCGGAACAAGCCTCCACAAGTGAGACAGCATCGCAGGTGACTAATGCTAATAAATAACATTTAACACTTTTCAATCAATATCAGCCAAAGTGTTATGTATATCATATGGATGTTACTGAATATATATCACCAGCTCTTACAGCTGTTGCACAATTTTTGTAGCAAATAAAGCTCAATAAGAGGTCTATGTTCTGACAAAAGAACATGTATAAAATATTGCTAATGGCATTGGTTAACAACCAAATAAGTTTTAACATATCTGCATATCAGCCAAAAATTCAATATTGTACATCCCTATTTTGAATATATTTTGAGCGGCTGTGGCTGAGTGGTTAGAGAAGTCGTATTCCAATGCAAGAGTTGGGGGTTCCAATCCACCAGCAGTCAGATGTCCAAGTGTTCCTGAGCAAAACACTGAACCCCTCATTGCCTCTGATGTGTGTCCCATCCATGTAGGAATGTGATCTAGAGCACTAATTAGTCTATTTATAATTATTTGTTCAATTAGTAGAGATCTAGTAGAGTGCTGTAAGAATGGGTAAATGAGAGCACAGATTGTAGTGTAAAGCAATTTGAATGTCTTGATAAGATAGGAAGGCGCTATATGAGTACAGTCTGTTTACCATTTAAATATCCATTATTTCTTGCTTTATCCTTAGCCATGTTGCTGATGTAACAGATAGAAGAAGACAAAAACTCAGTGACATTCTCCTATCCTATCCAATTGCATTATCCTTTAATGAAGTTCTGGGTGAGACCAGCTTGGAAAACCTTCCAAAACAGGTGGAGGCACCCTGATCAGATGAATGAATCGTTTCGATAGACTCCTTCTTTCATTGAAGTGACTCTTTTTTGACCTTCCCTCAAACGATAGAGCTCCTCACACTGTCTTTGAGGCTGAGTCATCCCAATGGAAGAATGTTGTTTTTTGAATCATCATCTACATTTCATGACCATAGGTGATGGCTTGAAAATTAAAGAGTCAACAAATCAAGAGTTTCACCTTTTGACTCAGTTATTTGTTAATCATGACAGACAGGAGGAATAATTACAGTACTGCAGCCAAAACCCAGATCTGTCAATCCATCCATTTCTATCCTGCCATCACTCACCAAGATCTCCTCAACTTGAGGCAAACACTCATTCCTGACCTGGATGGATCATTTCACCTTTTTCCAGTTGAAACCAATGATGCTGAAATAAAGCAAAGTAGAGAGCAATATGCTGGGGTGAAATACAACCACATGTGTTATTTAATTGAGAACTACTGTGTCGATACAACTGGTCACAGCAAGTGGTCACAATTTACAGAATCGCACAACTCTCATCTTATGCACATCTGGTTCTTGTGTTAAAATGCATTTACCATTTCCAAATGGATAAACTCGAACCTGTTTCTCTGCCTCGTTCAACTGTGTAAGGAGAGAATGGGAGGTATTTACTGTGTAAGATGTGGATCAGTGACCAGTCACAGCTCTTAGCTCTGCCATGAAGACAGATGGCGCACGGATGGCAAGTCTATACATCTATGCACAGACACTAAAAGAACTGATAAAAAAAATCTACAAATGCAAAAATAAAGTGTGTACTTTTACAAAGTAGTTCCTTAGGCAGCAACACAGCTCAGTGGTTAGCACTGTTGCCTCACAGCAGGAAGGTCCTGGGTTAAAGCCCTGGGATGGGCCCTGGTTCTTTTGTGTGAAGTTTGCATATTGAGCATGAACTTTCTTGTTCGCCATAGAGTTTCTTTGGGTTCTCTGGTTTCCTTCCATATTTAAATAAATAAATAAATAAACAAACATGCATGTCAAGGCTGCATCCAGGCACAGGCCTGCTTTGAAAAATAAATATGCGATCTCCGTGGGATTTGCATGGTTATATAAAGGTTACATAAAAACATAAAGTTGTTTGTGGGTAAATGACCTTTACATTAATCTAAGAAATATTGGAATGAGAAAGCAGCTGAAACAGTTGAAGGAATAGAAACAGGACTACATTCCCATCTCCACACACAAAATCTGACAACACGGGAAAAGATTATCAAACTATTCCTATTTTTGTGCTCGCAAAGATTGATTAGCTGTGGCAGCCATCTTGAATTAGATTGATGCCAAAAGGTAATCAGTTGATAACACTCTCAGTTTTATCAAAATACATCCAGTATTGCATGTGATATTTTGCAATCGCACAACCATGAAAGGTGGACAATAACAACTGAAAAATGGCCAAATCTGTGGACTTGTTTCTTCCATAAGTGCCAGTGGATCTGATTCTTAATGACTTTATCCTTCTGCTGTATGTGCCTCTGTCTTATACATGCAATTTCACTAATGCATTATACAGTTTATTTAATTTTCTAACCTGATTTAAATTCTTGCTGATGTTAAGGAAAATTCAATCTCATTACAGTGCAGGAATTTAACCTGATTCCTCTCCTGAAAACAAGGTTAACTTTCCTATCTTTCCTTCAGGTATCTTTCATCATTTACTTGTTCGTCACGCATCCCAAAATTCTTAACTGTCACCTTGACCCTTCATCTCCCACCCACCCCTCCATTATACAGCTGTCCTCTTAACATTTCACCTTTGTGTTTCCTACCTGATCCTCCTTTCTTCTCTTCTGTAACAACCCAATCACACTTCTGACTCTGGCCTTTCAGCCAGACAATGTGTTTCAATTATTGTGTGTTAAAAAAAACTGTTATGGTGTATTTAAGAAGCCTGTTTCCAGGAGAACAATAATTTTTAGCCACAGAATCCTTTCTGAAAATATTGATGCACAACATTTCTATATAACATTTAGAATTTTAAAAAAAGGTCTAACATAAAAAATGTTGTTGACAACTGGGATTTCACAGAGAAACATATACCAATTTGTAAAATGATGTCTTACAGTCAGTAAAGCTAACTGTATGCCGAAAAACAGAAGTTGCGACTTGTTGAAAAAGAAACTGAATTAAAATATGATTTTTATTTTTTTATGTTTGGGTGTTTTTCTGAAATGAACATGTTCAAGAAGAAGCTCAGATTTTGTGAAGTAGCTCTTTGAATAATCTCGTTTTGAATAAAGCCTGACAAGCTAATGACTGGTCCGAGCAGAGCTAGGACCAACGAGCATTGCTGCTGTGCTGTCTTAGAATAACTCACGTTTTAAAGATTTCATAGTGATTCATTCAAACCCTTGTATATCAGCCTTTACATCACCATCTATTTCATATATATATACTTAGCTATTTACATGAAATTAATTGATTTATATCGAGCATAAACAGCAGCTGCAGCTAGTTGTAGCATTTCCAACAGATGTATATAAATGCAATGTTACTGAGACTTGTGGAAAGATTTATAAAACAATGAATAGATTTGAATTTTCTTAAACTGAAGTTGTTTTGTAAGATTAATCATCCAGGAAGATAAACCACAAAAAAGGGTTAAGTCATGTCATCTGGACAGTTTCTTTTTGGAAGAAACTTTTTTGTCTTTCTGGATGATTGAACCTTTTTCTGAACCATTTTGGCCAGATGTCCCTCGCAAGTTGGCCATCTGGCCTAAAATATTTGATTGTTATGCATGGTGATCAATTGTTTTGAACGGATGGTCCTATTTTGCACATGTGAAGCAAGTTTCTGGGAATTCCACAGAGGGCTGGCTTGAAATACATCAAGGAGGTGCTATTTATAAGACTGATCTGGGTTGACAGGCCTCAGACTGATTCAATCTTTCATAAGAAAGACAAACCATTTCTCTCAAAAATAACCTTGTCCAGATTACATGATGTAACACTTTTTTGTGATTAAACTGAAGTTGTTTTGAGACAACATCAATCCATTTTGGTCATGATCCCACACTAACTAAATGATACAAATCAAACATTACTTTTTCAAATTACGGCCGTTCAAAGAGCAATACAAAACAGAATGTGATTAGTTTGTTAGCTTTCTACTAGATGAAAGTTATGTGATGGAGTTAAACGCAAAGCATAGTCTGCTCCTGAGTTATATAGTGTTAAATTGTTATTTTTACGTATGAACGTTTCTGTTCAGTGCCCTGAGA